>MU195425.1:305-15741 GCA_016904865.1 Pissodes strobi
TGTGGCAGATTTTGCGTGTAAAATCTGCCACAAATGAAGTTTTTACTGAAAATTGTGACCTTTGGACCCGCACGATAAGATCGCTTTTGACTATAATTATATTATATTAATAGATTTTCCTATCTAAAAGTGAAGGGTAATTTTTTCGGTTTTCATATCTGCACATTTTTTATGTGTAAACATCTTACGCGGCGGTATGAGGGTAAATCTCGGCAAATGGGGCGAACATGTATAAACCGATTGACAATTTGGCCATTTAAATCGGTTTTAAACGGATTTTAGACGATATAAAAACATATTTTAAATTAAACGAACCGTCAAAGGTATTATTCAGATGCCCAGACTTTTAAAACAATATTCAGTCATGGCCCTCTTCTATAATTTTCCTTCTATAAGTTTGTTTTTTTTTTAATGGACGGTTGAATTTAAAATGAATTTTCGCTTCAAAATCTACGACAAATTCGTCCGAAGCCACGGCTATCGTCCTAAAAAAGTCCGAATTTTGTGATTTTTATACAATTGTGTCATTTAAAATCGTTTTTAAACGGATTTTAGATGATAAAAAAGCATATTATTATTTTAAATTAAACGAACTGTCAAAAGTATTATTCAGATGTCCAGACGTTTAAAAAAATATTGAGTCATAGCCCTCTTCTAAAATTTGCAAAATTTGGTTATTGACTTTCCCAAATCAAAGGATGTCGGCCCAAGATGAATAGCTGGTAAAAGAACAAGCTTTGTAGATTTTCGTGTCGAAAGTATGCAGTGAATTAATCCACAGTAGAGTGCTATAGACGGCCTCAATTCTCCCCTCCAATTTTTTGCCCCCTCACCTCCCTCCGGTGACTTTGAGATAAATCCCGCCCACTTGGTCTTAAGTGTATTCGACCTTGGACGACATTGACCTAATTTCACCATGAATGTCCTTGAGTTTTTGTTGAAGGTCGCGCATATCACCTTGGGATTGCTGCAAGCATGTATGACCTTGAAGGTCCTTGGGACTGTTTTGTGGTGTCTTTTACCTTGAATGACATTGAGGTAATTTGATCTTGAATGCCCTTGAGTTTTTGATGTGTAAACATCTTACGCGGCGGTATGAGGGTAAATCTCGACAAATGGAAAGTAAATGTGTAAACCGATTCTAGCCGCTAGGACAGTACTATATACAATTTTGCCATTTAAAATCGTTTCAAACGGATTTTAGACGATAAAAAAACATATTATTTTAAATTATACGACCTGTCAAAAGTATTATTCAGATGCCCAGACGTTTAAAGCAGTAAAATTTGGTTATTGATTGTACCAAATCAAAGGATGTCGGCCCAAGATTATAAGGTAAATATGCTGTGTTCATATGTTGATGTTATTCCTGGTGGCATTAGATTTTCGTGTCGAATTTGTGCAGTGAATTAATCCGCTCCGAAGCTGCCAGTGCGTATTATTAAAGAATCCTAACTAATATTATAAATGCGAATGTTTTTGTTTTTATTCTATGAACATGCTAAAATGTACAGGTAAGGACCATAGCACGTTGAAAAGCTTTTTAAGATCCTTTACACAAATAGTACACTATGTAAAAATCGACCTCTCCTATTGGTCGATCCATCTCGTATTACAATATGCCTTCGTGATGCAAACGATTTCTGTCAAGAGGTCTCTTGGTGTAGATGTTTAGACAACTGGGTCTCACCTGGACGGTTCAAACCCCGTTGCTTTTTTTTATTTTTTTTTTTAAGATTATGTTTCTAAACAGGTTTTTCCTTGATTTTGGGTATGTCTTGGGTTAGTTTGGGTTAGCACCTGGTTAGTTTCCTTTCCTTGAGCCCCCGTAGCGAGCGAAGCGAACAGAAGGCCATGCGGATCGGCCAATAGGAAAGGCCGATTTTTATATAGTGCACTATTTGTGTAAAGGATCTTATAATGCCGTTTAAAATGCCAGTTCTCGTTCGATCACTGAAGTTAAGCAACGTCGGGCGTGATTAGTACTTGGATGGGTTACCGCTTGGGAACATAACTTGCTGCTGTCATTTTTTTTACAACCGATGTCGTTATAGGATATGTTTACACATTAGTCTCGAGTACTAGCAGACTCGCTTAATTTTTCTATTTATTTTTGCTTTAATTATGATAATGTTTAATATTATTGCTAAAAATGCATTTCTTTAATTATATAACTATATTATAAACACTCGTGTGTTTGTATTTTTACATTTTTAAACTCTGCTTTTGGAAACTAAAAGAATTTCAACGCAAATCGCATTTTTGCGTTTTTATTCATCATTTTCAATTCAACAAAAAATGTGGGATTTGGATACTACGGTCGAAGTTAGAGTTGAATCTCTTATTATCAATGCTGGTTCCGAAAGTAGTGATAGTAATGATTCTGAATCAAATTCTGATCAAACCTCCGATAACGAGTAGTAAACTTAAAGTTTTATTGATGTTTGATGTAAACTTTCGATGCAACTTTCAATATGGTATTTTATGATAAGAAAAACCCCTTATCATCCATGACTCTTTTTTTCCTAGCCTTAATGAATATTTTACTATTTGTTTGTAGTACACTTTTGTTGCTTATTACTAGATTTAGGAATAATTTTAAATATACGTTTTTTGTCATATTTTAGACTAAAATCATGCATATTTATGTGCATAAACTTTATTTTTTTAAGTGGATATTTGCCTAAGTTTACTTATTACTATTCCATTATATAGTTATTATAACATATTAATTTACAAAGCAATTTTATCCGCCGCTGGAATTTCCTTCTCTCTTCCCTTACCCCTCGAGGCGCGCCTTAAAACTAAAAATGAGTCACTGACTATTATTTCCGACTTGAACTATAGACAGATGGAGAGCTGTCTTTGGGCGAGCCGCTTTAAGAACTTTAAGAACTTCAATTTGCTTATTAATTCCTTTTACTGTAGTTGTTCTTGGTCTGTGAACTGAATCTTGTGCAGCGGCCAATACACCTGGCGTTTCAGGAACATCTTGACGGATTGGTTCTTGATTGCTTGGTATAATATTAGTTTTGGCAGAGCTATTTAGGTCTATGTACTTCTGAAGATGGGCTGAAGTGATTGCCTTTTGTACATCAAGCTGGTCTACAAAATTATCATCTGGCTTCTGTTTACCTACTTCTAGCGTGGTCTTGGGTACTGAGTCGCTTGACTTATTAGGGGTTTTCTTATTGTTTGATGCTGGCTTCATGGGAGATGGTGGTTTTATTGCTGCTTTCTGCTTGAACAGATTTTCAAACTTCTTGCCCAGCGACCTTTCCAAACTATCCAGTCTTTTGTCAATTCCCAGTCTTAATTCCTTGGTCAAGTCTGAAAACATTTGTTGGTTTAATTCCTCCACTGTCATTTTTAGTTGTTCTAGGAATGTATTGGTGTCATCATTTATAGAAGAGGTTTTTACCGGGTTCCTAACTGAGGTAATGCATTTCTCACATGCAAATAAAAGAATACGTTTATTTAGCCTGGTTACATGGGCTTCAGAAGTTGAGAGTTTCGAACAGGACCTGCAGTGTGTGTCTCCACAAAAATCACAACTCATCTTAAAACTGATTTCGTCTGGTGTCAGGATATTTGTGCATTTCGAACAGAATGTCATTGTTCTGTTTTCAAAATATATGAATAAGAAGACAAAAACAAAACAGTTGTTTACAAATATCTTCTTCTGCCGGTGACGCATCCCCTAGGGCAGATGGATGGGCACTGGTTCACACCAAGAGTCTTGGCAGAAAAGAAGAAGAAGTATTAGGCCGAATGGGAAAAAAGTAATGGTGGCAGCACTGGGAACAGCTGATTTACTGACGGCTGACAGCTCAAGGCAAACAAGAGAAATAACACAAAAAACACAAGATGCTGGCACGTGTAAAAACGGCGATTTTGCAGCAATTACGGAGATCTCGGGTTTTCAAACACTTTCACAAGTTTTCCAAACCAGGATTTATTGAAAACTTGACTCTACTTCACTTTAAAAACTCGTAAAACATTACAAATCGACAAAATTGTTTACAACAAATTACACAGGTCTAAACGTCAAACGTCAAGCATAGAGCGAGGTAATTCTGAGGTTTTATTTTTCCTATGGACAAATCTCCAAAACTCTTTACTGTCATTGCTAATATCACTCTGAACCTTGTCAATGTGGTTTTTATAACAAATGTCATACATTTCTTTGCATTTTGCTCGAGCATTACTAAATTTTTCATAGTCTGAATCTTGGTCTGAATGAGATTGCGATTGTTTAAAACTTTTATGACAATTTTTTTTTGTAACAATCAAAGATTTCAATTCATCATTGTACCAATCCGGAATTCTTTTTTTGTTTTGCTACAAACCTAGGGACATAAAGATCAATGGCACTAAAAATTAATTTATAAAAATTATTCAGTGCCTCATTGACATTATCCACATTTAATATTAAGCTCCAACTGATGCCAGCAAGATGATAGTTTAAGTTAACATAATTTGCAAGTTTAAAATTATAATATTCATATTCGCTATACATAGTAGGCATTTCAGTGTTAACAACTGGTATATTAAAGACCAGCGATGGATGATATTCATCACAAGGTAAGATCACAGGTATTAACATTAGGTTTGTTCCAACCGACTAGAAAACCGTACGAGGGACCGTCATTTCTAGTTGTCAATTTCACTTTTGAAGGCGATAAATAACCTATCATGTTGACAAATGAATTATGCTATTGTAAATTACCGTCCCATGTACGGTTTTCATGGTCAGTTGGAACAGACCTATTATAGTTAGCATCATCAGATCTAATAGTGAAACCTTGGAATTACAAATGCCATTAATCTGAAACAATATGTAACAAACATGCTCGCAGGCTAAATTTGTAGGTTATGTCAATATAAGGTGTAAACAAAAGGACACAAATAGCAGATCCATAAAGTTGGAGCACGGTACATGTATGGGTAGATTCAATTGAAATTCACAAACGCTCCGATACATACTGGTAGATAGCGCTACAATTATCGTAAATGCCCAATGTTTTTTGATTATCACCAGTTTTGTCCTATCATAATAGTATATTATGATATAAGTGTATAAGAGGGCCTTTAAAGCACGCGCGACATATTTCAAAACACGACGCGCAGCGGAGTGTTTTGTAAGTTGCAAGGGCTTTAAAGGCCTCTTATACACGTATATCATACGCTATTTTTTATTACTAATGCATCATAATCTCAAAAATCTGTTAAATATTAAACTTAAGGGATATATTGACGAATATATTAATCTGTCACATTTGACATGATCAAATGTTTCTATAGAAACCTTTCAAAAAGTAGGTGCATCATAAACATTATTTTAAGCACGCTGCAGCGTGCGATAATCGTTGATTATGATGCATGCGTAATAAAAAAATGTTTATAACCAGATGGGCCAGGTAAATTTGTATCTCCAATCTGTTCAAAAACGTAATAAGGAAACAACTACTTGAAGTAATTTGTCAGTATACCTTATATAAAAACAATTATAGTTGACAGATATTTCAAGATTACGATAACAATGGTACACAACTAAATAGGTTAAGTTGGTCACTGGCTGTCATTTGGCAAATATCGAAAAAGTGTAATGTAACTATGTCACTTGGCAGCAGACACCAAAATTTATATATACAGTTTTGTGGAATTAAGCTAGATTTATAGATTAACATAACATAAGCATAGCATAAGTACCAGTGGCGAAGCGTACGAGTAGACAAGGTAGACATTGTCTACCCAAAAATTGTCTACAGTTATTTGCCATTAATTAATTTCATAAAATTGTACTAATTGTTTAATTAAAACTAAAAAATAAAACCGTAATACGCAACACACATCCCACTTCCTCTCCTTATATATCTATGACTGTAATGTAATTTACGTAATCCGAAAACGAAGTAAAAACCGCCCAAATTACAATGCCCGGACCCCAGGAAGACATTTCGAAATTTGTCTTCCGAACTAATCAAAAAACGCATCAGCGTACGTCCGCGATTTTCATGGGCTCGAAAGACATTAGAATAGAATAGAATAGAATAGAAAAAACGTTTATTATGCAATAATAGATGAATATACAGTCACATTACATCCTATCACACAAAAGGTAACATTCGCAAGGCGTTCTTCCATGTTACCTCACCAAACAATATGGTTACTAAGCAAAGCACATGCAAGTATCTCAGTTAACAGAGAGAAAAAATAACAACTAAGCTATTATACATTATGACATAATTTGGAGAAGACAAGACCTGTATTTCTGTTTGAAAGCCGCCAATGAATTAAGTATCATAATGTTATATATCTCCGAGTTGAGCAGCTCTATGGCCAAAAAGGCAAATGAGTCCCTAAATTTAGATGTACGATGCTGCGGTATTTGATATCTAACCACGTTACGAAGATTTAGATTGTGCAGGTCTTGTCTCGCTACCATATATTCCCACAGGTAACCTGGGCATCTAGACTTGAACACCTTATAAACAAATACACCGAAATGAAGCTTCGCTCGATATTCATATTTTAGAAGATTGTTTAGAGCATATACGGGAGAAATATGATCAAATTTATTTACACAGAAAACAAATCGAACACACGCATTCTGAGCCAATTGTATTTTCTTTTGGAGCTCACCACTTAAATATTTGTAGTATACTACATTACAATAGTCTAGTAGGGGGTAAATTAGCGATTCAATTAGCATCAATTTAATCTTAACAGGCAAGACATATTTAAATGCGTATAAACTTTTCAACTTAATGTACACAGCTGACAATTTTTTATTAACATGAGCCTCAAAATCCAGCCCCACATCAAACGTCACTCCAAGGTTTCTAGCAGACTCCACAGAAGGCAATAACGACCCATTAACGTTCAGGGCAGTAAAATTATAAAGACTAAATTTGTTTCTGATGGTATTAGAACCAATTATCATATAGGTACTTTTTTTCGCGTTCAGAATCAAACCATGATCGGTAGACCATCCGAAAATCGCGCTCAAATCGCCATTCACCTCCTGTAGAGCCCAGCTCGCATTCTCAGGGGAAAAACCTGCCAAAAGTTGGGTGTCATCCGCGTAAAGGTGGACGGAGCAAAACCGGACCCGCTTAGGAAGGTCGCAGGTATATAAACTAAACAGTAATGGTCCCAGAATACTCCCTTGAGGCACTCCATGCCTCATCAGGACGGACCCCGATCTCACCCCATCCAACTCCACGATATGCGTTCTTGCGCGAAGATAACTAGAAAACCATAAACACACCTGTTCAGAAAAGCCAAAGTAGCCGACCTTCGCCACCAGCATATCATGATTAATTAAATCAAACGCCTTGCTATAGTCAAGAAGGACCAAGCAAGAGGCCATGGATTCATCCATGTTGTTTGCAATGTCAGTTGTTACCTTGCTAAGCGCCGTCGCAGTACTGTGGCTCCTCCGGAACCCGGATTGTATCGCAGGTACGATATTTTTGTCACATGTGAACTCCAAAATCATCTCGGATACCAGAGATTCCAACATTTTGGCCAAGATCGGCAGGAGGCTGATCGGTCTCAATTCGGCAAAACTCTCTATCTTAAAATTCTTCGGTAATGGTCTAACAAGGGAGCATTTCCATATGCTCGGAAACCCTCCCCCTTGCAGACATATGTTAAAAAACTCAGTAATCACTGGTACAACATAATCCAAGCTAAACAACAACATATTATGACTTAACCCATCTATACCCACACTTTTTGATCTAATACGGGCAAAGGCCCGGTACACATCATATTCAGAAATGGTACTAAAGCTAAAGCGACTATTATCTAAGTTATCTAATTTATTGTTCCTGAAAAAATTAAGTGTCTCAACATTAACCGGAATTGCCAACTCAGCCACGCTAGCGAATGAGTCACTTATTTTATTCACGTCCCTTAAGTGAGTGGGAATGTCATTATTGCTTTTGGAATGAATATTCCAATTGTTCATTTTTGACCACAGTTTTTTTGGATCTTTTTGAGCCTTCGTCAACTCAAAAGACATATAGGCTTGTTTTTCGCTACGGATTGCGAAGGAGAGGTAGTTCTTAATGTCCATGTAATAATTTTTGTGAGCAACATCTCTGGTTCTTTTATATTTATTAAATGCCTTATTTTTTAGCTTTATAATTTCTTTTATTGTATCCGTAATATATGGTTTATGCTTACGTTTAATTTGAGCCGACTTCAAAGGCGCATGTCTGTTAAATAGTTCCGTCAGCCTTTGGTTGAAGAGACAGATTTTAGTGTCCAAGTCCAGATGTCCCTGTTGCAGCATCTCCTCGAATCGCAATTGCTCCATTTCGTATTCAAAGAGTTGTTTATTGAAATGTTTGAAATCTCTATATGTAATTATCTTAGCAGCAGGTTTGGGTGCCTCCATCTCAAGAATGGAGTACACCAGTCTGTGATCCGTCAGATTGAGCATATCTACGGTTCCCGAATCTATAACTTTTATTTTGTTATCAATACAGATAATATCAATTAAGGTTGAACTGTTTCTGCTCACTCTTGTCGGATCAGAGACTACCTGCTTTAGGTCAAACACGCGCAACAGCGCAACGATTTGTCTATCGCAGTTGACCAGCTATTTTTATTGTGCTGCTGTGGGATACTGTCTACGGGAACGTTTGATATGGTCGGCTGCAGTACTTCAGTTATGTTTTGTTTTATATGCAGAGCTGCTGTAAGCTGTGTTTATATGTATATGTTTTTATCTTATATTTATGTATAAGTTACGTTTATATGTTAATATGTATTTTTTGCCCATTTATCCTCTCTATATTTATAGAACAGAATTTTACCATTTTATTTTATATTTTAATTAGTATATATAATTTTTTTATTTCATAATGTTTATAAAATGGAGAAATCAACTTTTTTGATATTAACAATGATTTGTATTATCTTTGTCTACCCGAATAAAAAATTTACGCTTCGCCACTGATAAGTAAGTATAAGAAGTTAAATATTCAAGTCAGGCAATTTATAGATCGACATTACATAAGACACAACATAAGTTTGACATAAGTTGATCAAGTTTTAACTTCTTATGCTATGTGCTTATCTTTGACCAATGAAAACACAGAATTTTAATTGTACTTACCGTTTGGGAGAATGAGATATGCGATGTTCAATAAAGTTTTGTTTTGGCTTTTTGAATGCTTGCTCTTGTAGAGAATGGGAAGGATTCATAAATTAGTATACATAAGACTCTCCTTCTTTAAAAAAATTAAAACAAAATTATGAAATTTGTAAGGTTAGTATTTTTGCTTTATGGCTGAGGTGCAACATAACACAACCATTTATTGTAATGTACTTATGCTATGATATGCTTATGTTATGTAAATCTATAAATCCAGTTTTATTGGCTTTATTTACCTATATTAGTTAAACATAATTATATTTACTGTATAACAGAACATTATATTTTCAAGCATGAGAAGGCTGATTTTCATAAAGTTCTTGTCACATTTTTTATACCTCTTTTTGTTACGAAAGTTCCAAATATTGATGAAACAATAGCCTTTGAAAGAGGAAACTGCATGTCAGCTTTTGAACTAGAAAAACATACCTCTTGTGAGCTGGGGCTGTTCTTAATAATCCCTAAAATAGGGAACACCCAAGCACAACCCGCTGGTAAAAGTTCACCTTCTGCAAATCCAATCCACTGCAAAATTTGTGCCTTGTCATACTCATCTTTTCCCTTTAATTGGTTATTAGCTACATAATAAGTAATAGCATTACTATCTTGCAAAAGCTGTCCATCTTTTCCTTCAAAAGCTGGAACCTAAAATCATAGTAAAATAAGATATTTGTAAGACTTCATTAATTCATAACATAACATAAATACTACTTTCAAAATGACTAACCTTTCCTCCAGGGAACTTTTGTTGAAATTCCTTAGTTTTGTTGGTTTCACCGAATACAAAATTCTCGGCAATTTTTACATTGGCTTTGGAGTATTGAGCTGCGATCAACGCCTTGGAGGCCCGAAAATTGTCGGGGTAGGTGTATAAAGTCTAAAAAAAATATGAACGGAAATTATTAGTATGAGACATAAAAATATATATTAAATATAATTTACAAAATAATGCTGTAAGATAGGCAAGATATTTATAAAATAGATCTGAAAACTTACACCGGCAGCCATTCTTAAGCAGTTCTAGATGTAGAAGAAAGATAAAGATACGTATTTAGGCAACCAGCAATTCATTTCAAAATTTATTTACGTCATAATTTGTATCCGGCAACCCAAAATACACAAAACTATACCTAACCTACTTCGTCTTTGTTTTTTCTTTGGCTTTCGCTTCGATGTAGACGAACCAGAGCCGCTTTCCAGCGACAGCCTTTCATGCATTTGCAGGACGTCGAGAGTACTACCAGAGTATAACAAACCAACGAGTAGCGACAGCTGGGGGACCAAATTTTTCTGCGCATGTGCGAAATAAGAAGTCCAAACGTCAAATTGACTTTTGTAATTTGAATTTGTTGTAGCGTCAATTAACGAATTCTGATAAGTGCGTTTTAGTTTTGAATTGTGTATCCTATCCTCAATCCTGTCGTAATTTTCAAATTTTTAATCTGAATAAGAGTAAGTATAATCATGCCGGGTCTTTATTGTGCATATCGTGCCTGCTCAACTAGGCCTGGAGATGGAAAATCTTTCTTCACATTTCCTAAAGATTATGACCGGTAAGTACATCTAGGTACATAATGGTTGCTTTTTTCTAATATTAAAATTTTAATTTATTGTTGAATAATTGCTTTTGAAGAATAGATAAATATTGATACATGAGTACCTATTAGTTTGCTGGTGAAAAAGTGCAATATAATAAGTGAGAAATTCAATTCCAAAAGACATTAGGTGCTTAAATATTGGCCTCATTTAAATATGGTATGTACCTATAAAATTTGTTATGCTGTTGAAGGTTCT
This sequence comes from Pissodes strobi, assembly GCA_016904865.1. Classification (NCBI taxonomy): domain Eukaryota; kingdom Metazoa; phylum Arthropoda; class Insecta; order Coleoptera; family Curculionidae; genus Pissodes; species Pissodes strobi. The sequence continues at coordinate 11,272 of MU195425.1, forward strand.
TTGGCAATTTCCAGCAAAACAATGCTATTGTAAAGGAATTAAATTATTCCGGCCTGTATTAGTTTGTAGAAGTTATTTGTTGTAAGGCCTGGGTGTTTGCTCCGGTGTTTGGTTAGTGGCCTGATATTTTCATAGTAACCTAAAAAAAGAGAACCTAACCACAACTACAGTAACAGTAGGGACAACGATTTCGCGGAAAAGAGCCGGCTTGCGTAGTCTAATGAGTTTCTCGGAGAAATAAGTAATATAATATGTCTTTAGTGCCTTCGAATTATCCCTAATTTCCAGTAAATCTGCCGAACAACAAATTCGGGTAATATTAAATATTTTGGGGAGATTATGCTTCTGTTTATCGATGTCTGCTACCTTATCTATTACCCCTCATTACCTTCATACTGGAGATGGAGAATAGCCTGAAATTAGAAAAACTCAAGTGGGTACAAGTAATCCATACCTTAAAAGGAGTTGGGAACAGTTATTTGCTGCCAAAAAACTTACCTTACCCAAATTCCAAAAAATAATTAGTATCTTCCTAAACAAAAATGCAGGTTATCAATGGTCAAAAAAGAAATTAGCAGAATTGCTATTTGATTCAGTTTCTAAAACACCGTAAGTAAATCAGCTATATTTAGCTCATTTTTGTGATAACAACTTAAGAGATATATTTTCTGGTAAGGTTTTTGCTCGGGTTTTTGTTAACTTTTAATTTGCTTCTGTCTTTTTTTGCTGTTTTATTTTATTAAACATAATATTTGTTGTACACAAGTATAGCATCCACATATAAAGGGTGTTTCAATAACACGACTATTTTGTTATTTGAATAAAACGACAAGCTAATAGAATATTTTGAACTTTATACATTTATTGTAAAACTAAAACATGGGAATTAGGTATGAAATGTAATATATCTTAAATGACCACCTCGGCTCCTCTGGCAGGCCTACATTCTTTGGCCATATTTTTCCTAACTCTTGCACATAGGATTGGAGGTCCCTCCCCCCTAATACAATGTCTCGGGACATTGTATTATTTTATTTAATTACCTAATACAACTCAATATTTCAATCCAATAAATACATAATTCTCTAATCCGTGCTTTAAGCTCTGGTCTCGAGAATACTAACTCCAACTCTCGTGTCGGAGTGATGCTAACCAATATTTAGATACCAGTTAAGTTGTTTTATAAATACATTATAATTAATAATATTTTCCGGTACTCTATCGTACGATTTACATGCTTTGACATACGGGTTATTTAGGCCTATATTTGTATTAGTCATTATTTGGTATATGTTATTTTGAAACCTACCTAATGTTATATTTATGTATGTCACTTAAAACAACAATGGTAATATTAGAAATTTATTTTTTATAACTATTTTATGCGTTAGTTGAATTTGTTTGTATTATTAAACTAGAATAATTTTTGGAACATTTAGTTGCTGATAAAGTCTGTCTGTGCTGGTTAATCTATTGTAATTAAATAGACATTTGAATACCTTATTTTGGATTATCTGGATAGAAATATGATTAGACCTACAGCAAGTTCCCTAAATTGGCAATAAATATCTAAGACTTGAAAGGAAAAAGGCATCCTAAATATTGTGTTTGGTTTTAAAAGACAAGATAATTTCTGCATTTATATATAATAGGTATCATTGATAATGTTTTACAAATCACATACTCAATAATATGTCTAGACCAGCTCAAGTTGTTATCAATTATTGGCCCTAAATATTTTGATTGCTGCATTTCTTCAATTTTCACTTCGTTTATAGTAGTGTTTAAGTCGAACTGGCTTATTTTTCTGCTTATAATACTACATAAATTTTTTGTCACTATTGATCTTTAATTTACTGTACCAGTTCAGATACAACGTTAGGTCGTCATTTACAATCCTATTTAATGCATTTACTTCCCTACCTGTGTATACCAAAGCTGTATCATCTGAAAAAATAAAGTACCGCCCCACAAGTCCTGCACATCTTAAATTAAGTACATATAGGGAAAATGATAATGGCCCCAGAACCGAGCCCTGCAGCACGCCACAAAGGCTGGGTAGCAATTCACTACTTACATTATTACCTGTTAAATACAATAGTACCTCTAAACCCCATAGTCTTCAAAGTAAAATATCAGTACTGACAATGTCAAAAGCCTTTCACAGATCTACAAAAATAAAAATAGTTACAACTAATTGTTTATTATCCAATGCTCTAGATATGTAATCCATAAAATCCACTGTTGCACTAGATGTGCTACTGTTTTACATGAATCCATACTGAAATTGATCTGTTTGAATATATTTACATATAAAAATCGGCATACTTTTTTTTGTAATTTTTTCTATAATTTTCGAAAATACACTTGTGACTGAAATCGGTCTATAATTGCTCATACTACGACTTTTAAAAATTGGACTTATCTTTATTATTTTTAATTCTTTGGGAAATATTGCCTCTCTTAGAACAATGTTAACTAACTTTGTGAGTATTGAAAAAATGTCTTTTTAGATTTAAGATATCTTTAACAGTTACTGTGTCATGTCCTGGGGCAGAGTTTGGATTTAGTTCAGTTATGATTTCACTAATCTCATGTTCGTTTGTTAGTACTAGAAGCGATGTATTTTGACACATGATATCCTCAAGGATTGGGTTTAGTACCAAGTTTTCTATTTCGTCATTAAGTTCACAGGTTACGTTTTTTCCTACAGAGTATTAACATTAATAAATAATAACACATATATTGTGTTGATGTATTCCAGTATCCCTCACAGATAAAAGTATTGTATTCTTTCTTTCAAAGATATTGTTAATGATGTATCAGAGTAAACATGGTAATGTAATATTCATACACTTGAGGCCTTTGATTGGGTTTATATCGATAAACTTATAACAAAATTACATCACACTTGGTAGTTGGAGGTTTTGCTCTAGGTGCTTTGGTTTTGGCAAATGTGCAGATATCTAGTTCAAATCCACTTACATTTTGATTGCAAATTGTAGAAGGCAGCACTGGCAGAACTTAGCTTACATTCCAAAACTGCAATAATATGTGTCTCATGGCAATACTGTACATGCCTTTATTATTGGTACCTTTTTATCGCTTAGTAGTATAGTATAATTACTTGTTTATAATTATTCTAGATTAGACCAATTTTATTGACTAAACTTATAAATTGCTTGTAAAGTTTTTATGTTGTAATATATTCATTGATTGATTGATCTCAATGTATTATAAATGCTTCATTTTCTGAATATAATGACATGCTTAAACTCTCTGGCATCCTGTATTTTAATCAAAAACGTCAAAAAGACCAAGCCTGTGTTAAGAAAAATTAAGTCTTATGAATTACAGATCATAGGTAGATTCTAAAGAGATTTTTTTTTCAGTGCCAAAGTCTGGGCAGAAGCTTCTGCCAGGAGTGATATACCGGATAAACCAGTTAAACAGATATTGACATATAGACTATGTGAAATTCATTTTGAGGAAAAGTATTTTTCGAAGATGACCTCGGCAAGGAAGCGCTTAGTACCTTGTGCAATTCCTACAATATTTAGTCTATATCTACGACGGCCATTTGAGACAAGTCACGATTCATCTCAACAACCACCAAAGAAAATCAAGTTCTTTGCAGGTAAATATTTATAGGAATTATTCGTTGACTTATAAATAATTAAAGTATGACCCCTATTTCTAATGGAACAAACTGCTCTTTCGTTTGTTTAATCATTATGACAGCATTTTGAATTCCATAAGTAGAAAAATTTTATTGGTGGGATTGAATATTTACAAGTGAGTTACAAAACAGTAATTACCCTAATAGGTACTCAAAATATGGATATTTCACCTCATCATATCATCACAATAATTCAATAAAGATGTGCCCATCAGAAAGTACCTACTGGTCACATAAACAGTTCCAGTTTTTATCTGAGTTGTACTAATTGATATTTGTCAGACACTATTGGATTGGGGTCTAACATGATATTGTTTGAATGCAATAAAATAGGTTTCTGCTTGTTGTTGATAATGTATCAACAATATATTCATTTAGATATGTTCTATATTGTTGTGGAGAATTCATGTTTATCTTACAATTGATTGGGTGGAACTCCACTACTTATATGGTAGAGTCTCTTCGGCTCTGGCTCAAGGGTGTAAACAGCGCAAGTGCTAGTTTAGTGCCCCTAACGTAGCTGAAAAATCTAAAGAAAACTGGGAAACGGTCGACGTTTCGACGATCAAATTTGTCCCCGTCGTCAAGAACGAACAAATCTAAGGGCAAGAACAGACGGGCCATTCTGTGGTGACACCGAGTGGCGCCACAGAGGTAAAAAGCTATTGCAAAAATTTTCAAGTTTTGAATAGCTACAAGATGACAATAATAATGTCATATCATATAATTAATAATTACTGGTTAATCATCTATTTAGGTAAGTGTAATAATAAGGTGATATTAAGCAAATA
>JAEQML010072085.1:0-15741 GCA_016904865.1 Pissodes strobi
GTGGCCCCTAGCGGGCCTTGTACTTAAACCACAAATTGGGCCCTTTGTGCCCCCAGCTCGCATTAGAGATCCTCCAGGATGCCGGTCTTCCTTAAGAAAGCCCGCATCTCCTTCAGACTAACACGACGGACTGAATCTGGCTTGATCAGCGTCGCGCCAAAGATTCTGAATCTTATCCACGCAAAGGGCGGGGCATTCCATAAGTAAATGGTATGGGGTCCCTTGTCCTCTATGCACCATCTGCAATCCCTCTCCTCTGCAGTTCTCAGCAGAGTCAGGTGCCGTTTAAGCATACAGTGCCCTATGTAGAATAATAGGCCTACATTTCTCCCTTGGTAGGCGCATCAACCTCCTAGTGAGACTCTTCGCGAGAAGCCTCCTCTGTCTCATCCTCGGAGCCGTCCGTCATACTTTTTCGGCCCGACCCTCCGTCCAGGCCTCCAAAGCTCTTTCGCGAACACTCTGTGCAATCCCCGCACAGGGATCAGGCCCTATGTATCTACGCACGGAGCCTTCTCTGGCTAAGGTGTCAGCGGCCTCGTGTCCTGGTACACCCGAGTGCCAGACCGGCATGATTTAATGTGCTTTGCAAGTTCAATCAGCCATCTCCTACACTCCTTTATCAACAAAGAGCGCGTGCGGACCGACTTCAGCGCCATAAATGCGGCCTTCCTGTCAGAGTAAAATAAAATTCTCCTGCTACCGGCGTTGAGCCTTAATGACTCCCAGGCTCCTATCATGATTGCAAAAATTTCTGCTTTGAAAATCGTAGTGTGCTCGCCCAGTGACGTGGATAATTCCCGCCCCAGGGCCTTATAGGACACATCAGCTCCAGTGTATTTTCGGCCCCCTCTGTAAACCATACTAGTACCATCCCGTAATTCCATCCTTCTCTCCATCCAATGCTCCTTCATAGGGAAGAGGAAGTGACCAGCATGTCACTTGACAAACCCAGGATGGTTAGGATCCAAGACAAGCCCCGTCATAGACCGCAATGGTCATGTTAGGAGCCATTGTCCCTCCACATCCCCGCATCAGCCAATTTTATGGCTGCTCTAGCCGCCTCGTACCTCACCCAGTCCACCGACGACGCGACGGAGGCAAATCCATCAGCGCCTCCAGGGCTCTTGTGGGCGCCGTTCTCCGTTCCGTGCATGAGCATCGGAGCAATCATTATCCAAAAAAAAGCATAAATAACGTAGCAGGTGACCAAAAGTACCCAAATTTAGAATTCCAGCCATCTTTCAACTTTGCGCAGGCATATCTCGAAAACGACTCAATATTTTTAAACGCGGCATTCGAAAGCTTAGGAAAAATCCTAATTTTCATGTTGCTTGAAGAAATTTGATCTGATTGATGCACCTTTTCCGATATATAGACGATTAAAACCTTTTAGTATTTTGAGGAAAAATTAGGCGCGAAACGCCGAAAATTTGAATTTTTTTAATGTTCAGACAGTGGATTCTTCATAACTTTGGTAAAAATTAATATATTTGCAAAAAATCCGTTTTGAAGGTAAAGGTTGTGAGTTGATATCCAGAGGGACGCAAGAAATATCAAAATTGGGCAATATGGCGGATGCTCGTTGAGATAAAGGCTATTGATTTCCAGATATTCCTCTGTCCTCTTTTAAGTGGTAAAAAATTTCGTTGAATTGAATAATGGCTTCTCGTGTTATTTAAAGAAAAACAAATAAAAATTGATAAAAAAAAATTGTACCATGTTTTCGCAAACTATTGCAGATTTGGTCATGCGACCTATCACATTCGAAACATACACCAAAAATAAGCATTTTTGTGCTTAGCAAATTGCTCGTAAAATCAACATTTACAATTTAATAAAATTAGACTATAACAAAAAATCTATGGTTGACATTAAGGGTGCAAACCAGTTTACATGTTATGGATTTTATTATTTCTGAAGGAAAAATGCCAGCCGGGGTGTCTATAAGCAAGTTATTTAAATTGATAAATATACATAAGGGTACACCGAAATGGATTTCGGTTACGACATTGGAAGACTTCGTGCATGCTCAGTTTTTGACACACATTTGGCAAAAGTCTTTAAATTTTCGATTAATTGCTTTCAGCAAGCCTGGTGGTCTACTGGTTAGACTCTGGGCTTGTGATACGACGGCCCGGGTTCGATTCCCGTCAGTGCCGACAGACTTTTTTTTTAAGGTTATGTTTGTTTGCGCCCCGGAGCGAGTGAAGCGAGCGGAGGGCCATGCGTGAAGTAAAATAATAGTCAACGTTTCATAGGAATCATATGATACACATGAAGCTTCGCAATATTGCAATGAAATCCATTCCGGTGTACGGAGACTCTTGTATCTCTAAACATTATTTTAAAAAGTATTTATTATGGATAAATAAATAATGAAAATTGAGTTTCTTTAATATCTATGTTTTGGCCCTTATAATGTAATTTTTACAGCAAGTCTTCATCTCACAAGTTAGGGTTGAAAAGAAGTGAAATGTCGTCTTCAGAGTAGTCCCATTCTCCTTCTGAGTGGTCGATCGTACCGTAGCCACTGGTATCCATAGAAATAATTAGCTACTCTATAGTCTGATCCAGAATATCGTCAACTTCCCACATTCTTAATTACATGCTCTAGACATTTTTTCCACTTTTGAAAATTGACTAGCTTTAACGCCTCTTGAAAAATACTTTCAACGTCTTTCATTTATTTTCACAAAATTTTTAACTTGAGGTCCAATTAGTTCTATTGGATTTAGTTCACCACATATTTTGTATCTCCTTCATATACTATACCTTTGAAGAAAGCCGATGGTTAATATCGTTTTTTATCTAAGAAGAAGTTCCTGCGTTTGTGTACTCGTGATAATCACCAGTTGTCTGGTGCTAATAAACCGCCTTCCCTAAAGCCATTCTAACTAAGTACCAATATGTGTGATTATTAACTGGCTTCCTTTACCAGAATGTGCTTTAAGTCCATTAGATCATCCTTCTATTAAAACTTGGCACGCAATTGTTATATTTTTATCCTGCCTTATTTTGCCCACCATGTATCAAGTTTCGTCGAAATAATAGATATTTACATTGTCTCTCCGATATTGCCTTAATGCTTTTAAATATCGTCTTTGTCAATAAATGATTTCGTCTTTTTTCGCCGCAATGAATGAGCCGATCAAGGATCTATTGTAACGTTGTAATTGTATCTGAATATTATGTCGTGATTTTCTCTGTGTATCCGTTAAATTGTGATATCGATTGTCGCAACCTTATTACTACGAGTGTATTCCAGTACTCCCACCCGTATGACAGCATGCGCCTTCCGAAGATGCTCATGAAACTAGGATATATCGAAGGAAGTTAAAATTGACGTTCTCTCCTCTTTTGGACTTACCTCCGAGATGGTGCCTTATGGCAACTAAGTATTCAACTGCTAGTTGATGATTGCCAGATAGCATTATTTTTGTTAAAATTACAAAGCGTAGTGACTCATAACTCATAAGTTTTTCACGTCGGGTGATCCTGCCGAAATAGAACGACGTCTGTGGGGGCCTTTAAGGTTTGTTTTTAATTAAAATCTCTACTTGCTTTAAGAAAAACGTATTGCAAACAAATCAGCACGGATAATATGTTGAGCTCCGTTCTTGATTTATCATGCTACTACCATTAATTTTCCAAGTGAAAAGACAATATAATCTACCGAGAATTAAATACTGGAAATATTATTTCCAGAGATACTTAATTTGAGTCCGCTAAACTTATTTAGTGATTTTAGTAAGAGACAGTCCTCTAATATGCTGTAATTCTTTTACCGTTTCCTCTCTTGGTATTGGCTAAATTTATACTGTCTAATTAGGGCGGTTATGTCATTTATATTAGGTTAATTATATCTAGCTGTAAAACCGATGGCGATGGCAGGAATTTAATTTAACTTTTAAACCTTACCATTTAATTCTCGCCCAATATCGATAGACTTGAGCTCAACTCTTTCCTTACGTAAGCGGCTATATTTCTACCTATTCTCTTCAGTAAAATCACCTTTAGTTTAGCGTTTTTGAAGATATTTTATAGATCTTCTAAAATCCAGCTGCCAAAGGAGTAAGTTAAGAGTGATTTAGCAAGTATTTATTTCCTAATATTTGCAAAAATTATCACACATGTTAGGTAACAAATAATATGTTTACAGATTTAGTCACTTACGAGATATTCACTAATAGGTTGCTATTATAAATTTTGAAAAGGCCCAACTATTTACTTAGTGTTTTAGGAGCTCTTTCATTCTTATATTTTTATTGTGCCATGTTAATTTGCTTGTTTATTTTATCTCTATTTTAACCAAATTACCCAAAATACTGCTGTTTTAAATTTAGCTATTAAAAGAGGTTGTATGGTATGTGAAAATTTTACGAGTAGTTAGATCTAAAGAGACGGAGATACATAGGTCCCTATATTTAAATTTAATTTTGTATTGACAATATTTCGAAAATAGTAGGTATGTGATATGCTATTAAGGTTAACATTTTTCGTAGGTTTTAGAATGCAAATATCAAATAAAGTGGCACATTTAAGAATTAATTTATGTGGTCATAACTTAGATAGATAGATAGATAGATAGATAGATAGATAGATAGATAGTTTATTCATGTCAAAATAGAATATTTACATACGTCATACAAGTATAGGTAATAAGCTCAGCCTAATTACAAGTTCCAATGCTAAAAAAAAAACAAAACAAAATTTACTTACACTAAAATTTACCTATACTTAGTAGCCATTATTAAAATCAATGACGGTACAGGTTTACACATTAAAATCATAGTTATTAAAGTTAAAATTTAAAAAATCTTGAACATTGTAGAAGACATTTATAGTTAAAAACTTCTTTAAAACTCTCTTAAATTTATCAGTATTTAGCATCCTAACACTAAGTGGTATTTTATTATATATCTTAACAGCGATAAAATCCGGTCCGCTTTGACACCTTCTCAACCTACAGTATGCAGTCACTAAATTATCTCTGGCACGGGTTAAGTGGTCGTGAATGTGTCTGTGAGCTAGAAATTTATCCTCATTCTTTCTGACATAAGCAGCACTTTCCAGAATAAAAACCGCTGGGAAAGTCAAGATGCCAAGCTCAAGGAAGGCACCCCTGCAATCCTCACGAAAGCCAAGACCAGCGATAAGTCTTATCGCCCTTCTCTGAAGACCAAACACTCTGTCCGCCGAAGCAGCCCCACCCCACGCAATGATCCCGTAGGACATCACTGAGTGGAACAGGGCATAGTAAGCGGCCAGCAATGTCCTCCCAGAAACGCAACCCACAAGGCTCCTCAGCAAAAACACGCAGCTCTTCAGTTTTACACAGACACTCTCCACATGCACATCCCACTTCAATTTAGGGTCAAGGCATACACCCAAGAACTTCACCGAGTTTGGATTCTGTCTGCCCTGCAGATCGCGCAGGGTAAAAATCATTGTTTGTGTTTTGTCTTTATTCAGTAGAAGCTCATTGGATGAAAACCATCCCTCTGTTCGTAACCGTGCTTCTCGACCCATACCTTCAACATCCATCAGGTGTTCCCCATGCACACTTAGCGTTGTGTCATCTGCAAAGAGAGTGAAATCCGCAGTAGGCTCCTGCAGAGGTAGATCATTAATATAGATCAAGAAGAGAAGTGGTCCTAAAACTGACCCCTGCGGAACCCCCATATTGACCACCCTCTCCCCCGAAGACACTTCGCCCACTCATACAACCTGACGACGCCCCTCCAAGTACGACTTTATTAGCAATATGCTGCTGCCATTGAATTTGTAATGAGCAAGTTTTTCCAATAGAATATTATGTGATACACAATCAAATGCTTTACTTAGATCGTAGAACTGGGAGAGGTGATAATCAAGACCCTCGAAGGAGTCCATAATTCCGGAGAGCAAGTCCAGGATACCTAGGACCGTACTCCTGCCTTCTCTAAACCCAAACTGACTGTTTGAGAATAGGCCATTACGCTCAAAATAGCTGGTTATTTTCTTTGATATACATTTTTCAACAATTTTAGATAATATCGGCAGCAGAGATATTGGACGGTAGTTTGTCACGTCTGCTTTATCGCCTTTTTTGAAAATAGGTACTACAATGGCAGTCTTTAGAATGTCAGGAAAAGTGTTTTCCCTGAAGCATCCATTTATTAACTTGGTGAGAGGGATAATAATCAAATTTTTTATAGACTTAAGTAATTTAACTGAAAAACCATATATGTCTGAAGTGTTCTTATTTTTTAAGGAATTAATCATATCTCTCACCTCGTTATATGTGACCTCTCCAAAAGAAAATTCAGTATCTGGAACATTCAAGTCCTCAAGATACTCAAGAGGATTGGTATCAGAAGCCAATATATTACTTTTCAAGTTATGGGCTACATTGACAAAGAAATCATTAAATACATCTGGCTTAATTATTGGTACTGAATTCTCCTTATATTGGCCTCTATTACCATTAATAACGTTCCACATACATTTGGTAGGGTTTTTTGCAGTATTGATCATATTATCATTAGCTAGACGCTTATGATCTTTAATTGCCTGTTGATAGGTTTTCTTAAAGGCTCTATACTCCTCCCAATTACCCGGAGTATTATACTGCCCACAAACATCCCGCAGGAAATGCAGCCAATCCCTCATCCGATACAGCATATCACCAAACCACTCGATGCTGTTTGGCCTGTTTGCTCTGACCAGGTAGGTTTTCTCCGGGAACGACCGCAGATATGCCTCCCTCAGAAGCTCATTAAAGATATAAAATTTCTCATTTATTGGCAAGCCGATCACCCCAACAAACTCCCATTGATAAGACTCTACACTATTGAAAAACATAAATAAACCTCTCTGTGTTATAGGTCTAAAAGTTTTGCTATTGTAATTGTAATTTGTGGTCTTACTCATGTTCTTGATGTCAAGGGATACAATCTGACCGAGATGATCAGACAGATTCAGATCCACAGTTTCCGCCCTAGCAGAGTCCACACTGAAGTTTATAAAGACGTTGTCCAGGCAAGCCCCCCACGGGTAAGTTCGACAATCATTCTGCAAAAGCCATAGCTTTCCAGAAGATCGCACACAGAGTTGGACTCTCGCTGATTAGTGTTAAATAGGACATTAAAGTCACCAGCAATGATAACATCCCTGCCACAACCGATGTCTTGCAAGGCAGACTCCATTGCATCAAGGAAGGCATCAAAGCATCCACCCGGAGACCTATAAACAGCCAACATATAAAAATTATAAGTTTTTACATATATACATGAGAGTTCAACACATTTCTCTATATTTATTGATAAAATATTATTAATTTCAAGATTAAAATTTTTATTTACAAGTATCACGGTGCCACCACCTCTAAATTGCTTTCGAGCAGTAAAATTGCTTACTACAAAACTACAGGGACTAAAAGTATTAAGTTCCTCAATGGTTAGCCAGTGTTCGGGAAGAGTCACAATACTATATGTTTTATCTACCAGGAATGCTTCCAGTTCATGAATTTTATTCCTGATTGACCGGACATTACAGTGCAAGATACTTATTCTATGCCCTGAAAATGGTTGTCCAACTACATTTTCTGAGGCACTATCTTCCTTAGGTTTAAAAAATTGTTTACAGAGATACCCTTTGGCCAGAATGCAGCATTCATGATGATACTCTTGGCTTCCAGAGGGATCTATATATTTTTTCATTTTTTGTTCTTAGTTTTTCACAGATACAATCTGGATTACCATTACTTTTCATATAATTTGTGACATCTTCTACCTTTGTGTCCATAGAGAAGCCAGAGACGAAAAGCCAAGAAAATATCTTGGCAACCCTCAGTTCTGTTGGATTTGCATTACTTCCCTTGATTGGTGCAGGTCTACTGTTCATATTAACTTTTCTAGCTCTCTTTTTATGCTGAACGATTTCCCAGTTTTCACTATTCTCATTGTTGATATTGATGTTTTGCGATTCAGTGAAAACAAGGTTGTGAACCTCACTTTTGTTTTGTTTTGTCGATGATGTTGACGTTTGTTCAATCGGTTCTGTTTCTGTGGGTTCAAGGTCTATCGGTTTATTTGGACTACTGTTGGGGATCGCGTTCATTGTTGCTGCCGGCCCTACTTTCTCAGAAGAAGAGGAAGAATAGGTCTCGACATCGACCACAGTCGTATCGATATCGATAAACCGCTCCCCGGTCTTCGTGGAATATTTACCTTTTTTGTCCATAGTCCCTACCTTGTTTTTTTGAAATTTTTCTTCAAGGATGGAAATTTTCTCTTTTAGGAGCAAAGTATTTTCTTCCAAAAGCCGGTTTTTGCTTTCCATTTCACGCACCAGGGTCTTCAGGTAGTGAATTTCTACTTCTTTGTCATCCATTATCTGTTTGTCGTCGTCGTGATCGACACATGTTAATCGGGTTTTATCAATGATTTTAACTTTTCCTATCCAATCTCTCACTGTACATGAGTTATGGTAAACTTTCCCGCACACTATGCACGTAATTGTACTACAAACTTTCCTCTTACAACACGTATAATTAACTTTTTCGTCTTGCTCTAAAAATCGCGTATCATTCGTCGCCGCCATCTTTGTTTAGGCAGAGACAACAAACAAACTTCTACATGAGCATTCCATTTCAGTAAAATAAAAATGCGCAATTAAAATAAAAGTTTTCGTAGAAAATACTGGAATGTATAAAAGTCATTATTTACTGCCCCTAGAAACACTTCGGTCGCTTTTCAGAGAGTAGATCTAAATTTATACGAAACTTATGTGCAATTCCATACATTCTCGCGTTTTTTGTATTTATATTCAAGTCATTTACTGAGATAATTTTATACCATATTTATTACCTCATTTTACTTTTCTTAATATGTTCTTAAGCAGCGTGACCACATTCGAAACACTCAAATTCGTCTCAAAAACTATGTGCATAAAATTAATTGCACTTGTAAATTTATGACCTGAATAATTTAATTCAACCCAAGGGTAATTTACAATGCATAATGCTAATACGAGTGACAGCAAAATAATAACCGCACTCAGTTACATAAAGTAATTTGCGTATGCAATCTTATTAAAATCTGATACGGAATATTAATTTATTATTTATCTGGTCCTTTATTACCCCGATAATGACAGTGGTTAGTCGGCGCAATTGAGCTGTAAACGCGATATGCCGCGCTTAAAACTCGATCAACGTGTGTAGCACGAATACCTTCAATGCATGTTAGTGCAGAATGTGTGCGATATATTTTTTTCAATTTTCATTGGCCATGAAATATTTGACCAATGCAATGCCAATGGTCCCTTCTTCAGCCTTCACCAATATTATTAAACTGCTGAGCTTTTCAGACATAGCATAGCTCTAGCTACTTGCGTAGGTAAAAGCACCATCACGATCCTATGTTAAGTTAAAGAATGATCGGAACTTGCCAGAAAATAATATCCACGCATTAACGTGCATGTTACTATGCTACTTGACTGTTGATATCCCGCATTCCGATTCCTTAGGCCGGTTGTCCATTTACACGACATGTCGACAATTTGTGTGCAACAAATGTCGGAACAAGAAAATGGAAATTTTGGTTTCATCCAGTGGCTTATAACATGTTTCGTTTAATTTTCCGCGAAGTTGATTGCTTGATTCCAAGTCTCTTCCTGATTTTGCCGATTTGAATATTGTATCTTGAGAGCTTTAACAAATTTAATATTAAAATCATGATCGTTCCTCATTATGTTTACACACAATCACGCTACTATGGTACGAAGCACAAACGACAAATGATGGTTGAAGCATTGACTTGTTTACGACATGTCAATCTAATGTACGAGACGCAATTTAAAAACATGCGTTCTAATATAAAACGACACGTCAACGATTGTCTCTCTGATAGACAACCGGCCTTAAGAGGCCTGGTAACTTACCAGCATACTGATTAATATACGTATCAAATTATGATCAAACCACTTGAGCAAAATTGATGAAATTTTCAACATATGTTCGAAATTTATTACAATTAATTAAAAATACTTAAGCTCCGTTGTGGCTAGGAAACCTTACAGGTCCAACTTAACTAAAACTAATAGAAAATTGGGTAAAATTTATAGCACAAAGAATTTTTTTTGGGATTACCTGCCAATCTTTAATTGAGATTCGGTGGTTCAGGAGCGGGATCCGCTTGCTGCATTTCACGCTGCTTTATCTGGATTGGTGGACAGATGTTTTCCAGTGCGCCCAATGAAACTGAGGCATGGGGACCGCAAAAAGTGGTTAACTTCTGGAATTCGCAAATCTGCATCCAATCTAAGGTTCCTGAGTCTTCTTAAAAAGTTTTGCCCCAATAATCAGTTGGTACAATCGCTTTTCCTTGGGTATCTGTTTTGCAAACTGCGAAGAGGCTCTACTATTCTGAACGTTTACAACGATCTACTAATAGTAACGTTGAATTTGGTCAATTGTCAATGTCCGAGTTGGTAGTTCCCCTGAAATTAAGATAGATTCTGATTTGCTGAATGATTACTACTGTTCGGCCGCAAGCAACCTCACTGAAAATATTTCTTCCACTGGTAAAGGAATTACTTTTGAGCTTCCTCAAGGGTCAGAAAATACTTCACCATGGTCAGTTCGGTTTCCTATCGGGCATGAACACCTCTGATGCTATGTTTAACTTTCTGTGAACAAAAGAGAAGCAACAGCGGCAGCTTTCTATGACTTATCCAAAGCATTCGATTGATCGACTGTGTGAATCACAGAATACTGTTGCCAATGAGTTGAGTGAAATGTGTAAAGTGTGTGGAATTGTTCCATCCTTCATGTTTAAAACAAGCTGCTGTTAAAAAATCAGCATCTTGCGTTCATCAATCGGCGGCCATGACGATAACAACTGAAGATTTGGAAGCCCAAAAAGATGCAGAAATCTCCTCTCTCAAGCTGCAAATTCAGAAGTTGGAGGTAAAATATAATAATCTAGAGAAATCCAATGCTTCGCTACAAGAAAAAGTCGATATTTTATTTGAAATTATTGATAGAAATAACCTTCAAAAAGGTAAACAAAAACAAACATCTTCCCTCCCCTCCCTGCCCATGCATGTCCAAGACCAAGAGCCGAACGCTCAGGCTCAACCAGAACCAGCTGAGAAGCCAACGTAGTGTGGCCAACCTAAACCGACTCCGACAAGAAATCAGTCGGTGCCGGCAGAGGTTGAACGAAAGGCGACGGAAGCACCAAATCCGACCCAATCAAAAGGGCTCACATTACAACCGAATGTGACTGTCAACAAAAATGTCAACAGCTGGTGATGATGATGATAATGTTTTTTCTGAAGAAGTAAACAAAAACGAAGAGTGGCACTTAATAAAGAGAAGAACCAGAGGAAAACGACCTGAACCATACAAAGGCACCCGTCAAAATGTCGCCCAGTTATCAATCGCAAACTCTACCTGATTGGCCTGGATTTTTATCTCTGGTTTTCACCCTCAGACAACAGAAGATAACATAAATGACTATCTAAAGGACAATGGCTTTGTTGGGGTTTCCTGCTATAAAATGCATACCAAACAAGACAAGTTCAAAAGCTCTTTCAAACTATCTGCTCCTGTGACCAGGAAATAAGACATTATGTCCAGTCACTTATGGCCGGAAGGTGTGATAATCAACCATTTTTTAAATCTTCAGAAGCGCCAGCCTACCAAGAAAGGCGTGACAGAAGCGGCATCTCAAATTTAGGTACTTTCAAGATCAAATTGCTTCATACTAATATTAGATCACTGCGAAACAAGGTAAATTTGCTAGAGGCTGTCTTGGCTGAGGAGACACCAGAGATTATATGTGTGACGGAACACTGGATGACGGAGGATGAAAATTGCAGAAACTAAATGACTACAGCTGCAAAGCATATTTCTCGCGAGACCTTTCCACTGGTGGAGGATCTGCCATTTTTACACAAAACTTTTTAAACGTTCAGTCCATAAATTGTAATTTTAATGTTGAAAAATATGTTCAGTGTTGCTGTATTTTTATTCAAAATTTTAGCCTGTATGTTTTAGCGATTTATAGGCCTCCAGTGGGGTGTTTTGACACCTTTTTAGCCAAACTTGATACCATTTTAAGTGCATTCGATAAACACAAGTATGTCATGCTGGCTGGGGACTTTAATGTGCATTTTGGTACCCCTGAAAGGGAAGCTGCTTTGCTCTGTGACCTGTTAGGTTGCCATGACTTTGAGCGCCAGATTGTTGAACCAACCAGAGGTAATACCTGTTTAGATAATATCTTTATAAATTTTAACCTCAATTCTTTAAATACTGAAACAGTTGATTTTGAACTATCAGACCACAGATCTCAGTTACTAACATTTGAGCTTGATTGTGACTCCGATTTTCCAAAGTGTGAATCTAGACAGTTTCGACCTCTCACCCAAGCTAGTATGTTTACATTTTATAACCAAATTGAAGCTTGTTCCTTTGACTTTGTTGATGATGAAACCTTAAATTGTTCACTTAAATTTGAATGTTTTATAACAGTGCTAGAGAGGTCCTATCTAGATTCATTCCCATTGAAAACATATAAAGTAAAAACGAATGAACCTGGAAATGGCTCCTGGTTTGATAAAGATTTAAGGTCAATGCGAGACACACTCAAGTTGCTTGGTGAGGTTAGTAGGCAATACCAACGTCCAAATGATATAGTTGATTACAAATTGTACAAAAAAAGTTACAATAATTCAATTAAAGCAGCAAAAATATTACATAATGATAATGTCATTCTTACTGCTAAAAATCCCGTAAATGGAATGTGAAAAATCATAAATAAATCCAGAAATATTAATACACATAAAGAAACCAGCTCACTTCCCTCACCTTCGGACTATGTCTGCAGTGTTGCACAAAATCTTACAAGTCAAATTCCTCCGAGTCAACATAACCCCCTACTGAACCTCAGACATTTAATTCCTCTCCCTAATACATTCACTTTCTCTCCTGTAACATTCAATGAAGTTAGAGATATTATAAATAATACCAAAAATAAAACCAGCTGTGATACATTTGGTCTAAGTATAAAACTAATCAAATGTATAAAGAACTTAATTATCATCCCTCTCACAAAACTTATCAACTGTTGTTTTAGCCAGATTGTCTTCCCTGATATCTTGAAAAAAGCTCTTGTTGTGCCTGTATATAAAAAAGGTGACAAAGATAAAGTCTCCAATTATAGACCGATTTCACTCTTGCCAGTTTTGTCTAAAATTGTTGAGAAATGCATGGCTCTTAGGCTGATGGGATTTCTTGAGGGAAACAACTGTATCACTGACAATCAGTTTGGTTTTCGAGCAGGCAGAAGCACTACATTGGCTGTATTACATCTTATCACAAATATTCTTGAGTCTTTTGAAAATCTTGAGTACAATGCTGTCCTCTTCTTTGACTTAAGTAAAGCGTTTGACTGCATGTCTCACGAACTCTTGCTGAGCAAATTGGATTATTATAATTTTGGAACAAATAGTATTAATCTAATTAGATCCTATCTTAAAAACAGATCTCAAACTGTCTGGGTGGCTGGGGTGAATTCTGCAGAAGGAATTGTAAATATAGGTGTGCCGCAAGGCTCAGTACTTGGGCCTATACTATTTTTAATATATGTAAATGATCTACCCACTCTCAGTATAAAGGATAGCTACACTCTTTTTGCGGATGACACCACAGTCTCCCTGTCAGGGGGATCTGTTCTTCAGGCAGTTCGGCAGCTTGATATTGCTCAGGCAAGGGTGGGAGACTGGTTTAATGCAAATGAGCTTCACATGAATGCAGAAAAGACTGCGAGATTGGTCTTCTCCCTCAGAGATTGCCACAATATAAATCAAGGCAAAACCAGCATTCCATTTCTCGGAGTGTATCTCGATCCCACTCTCAGGTGGGATGCGCAAATAGAGCAGGTAGCATCAATACTTGGTAAGGTTAATTTTGTTCTTCACAGTCTTTCTCACTGTGTCTCCGAAAATGTTCTGAAAACAGCGTACCACTTCATCTTTCACAGTGTTATGACCTATGGAATTCTGGTCTGGGGTCATTCTCCACTTGCTGCCAGGATTTTCGGACTACAGAGAAGGGCTGTCCGAATATTGGCTGGATTGGGTTTCAGAGAGGACTGTAGGGAGGCTTTTAAGAATCTAAACATACTCACATTTCCATCTCATTATATACTTGAAAATCTGCTATACATAAAGGAGAATGAGCACAAATTTATGATGCACAGCGAAGTCCACAGCCACGATACAAGACAAACTCACTTGCTCATTCCAGCTTATCACAGGCTTAAAAGGTGTCAAAATGGACCAGGCTGTTGGTCTATAAAATTTTTTAATTATCTCCCTAATCATATAAAAGTTTTGGACAGAGGGGAATTTAAACTAAAAATTAAACAACTTTTAATTTCCAATAGCTTTAATTCACTGGAGGACTTTCTTAAATATATATTTTAAAATGTGTATGTAACTTATTTATGTATTCTATGACGTATAAAAATTGTTAGTAATGATTAAGTAATAATTGTTGGTTTTATTGCTAAGTTTTAGTGTATGTCAGGTTAAAGATTTTAGTATTCAATTATTTTAAGCATATTTTAATTTTAATTTTACTTTACTATTGACAAGTGTAAATACTTTATTTGCATTTTGACATGAAATATATTGAGTTTGAGTTTGAGAATGCTCTCAGTCTATGGCGGTAGGGGTGTGGCGCTCAAGTGGTTTGATGGTTATCTTTCGAATCGCGTTCAGGCTGTGCATCTGAATGGTGTGTCATCTGGCGGGTGGGTAGTGAATTGTGGTGTACCGCAGGGATCGGTTCTTGGGCCTTTATTGTTCCAATCATAAATAAATGAACACATTAACATTAACATCAAGGGATATTTCATTTTGTTTGCCGATGACACGACCGCTCTGTGGTGCAACGGAAATCCTGAACGGCTCGTCTGATCTTCTGAAGAGAAAGCGGTAATGCAATTCCAATCAACTTTGCCTTAATATGTCAAAGACTCATATCGTTGGATTTAATAATTAAAACATAAATTTCTCGCAATTACCGAAAAGTGGCCCCAACAGCGTAACAACGAGATGAAACTTTATTATTTAATTTCATTATATGATAACGAAATCTTAATTTATCGTCAGTTATTAAACCAAGAAATTTAGAGTCCTCCATAGTGTCCAAGGAATTATCGTCAAAAACTAGGCTCTCTGCACTGCAATTATTGCAGACTGGTAATAATATAAACTAAAATAACTGACGTTCTTCTCCAAATTGAGACAAAACTATTGTCTTCTTTGGTGAATTCTTTAACTGTTTTGTTTTATTTGGTGCCTCTGGCACCTCACTCAGCCACTTAACCAGGACATCTTCCAGTGCGTTACAGGATAGATTTCTGGACCTAAGACGTCTCCAGCATCAACCTTTAGGAAGTACAGAGAAACCATAAAGTAGTACAAAGATCACCTAGAATACCAATAACAATTTTACATCTAAAATAAATAAACCCATTGTTTGTTATCATTTCTAATCGTTTATTTTGCACCCTAATGCCGTCTGAATGTGTAATCTACTAAAAAGCATAAGCTGCTAACCAAATATCACCCTGTCGAAAGTTTGAACTTGAACTTGGAGATTGTTATATAAACATTAAAGGCAAACTATAAGCAACGCGAGCAATCAACGGGAGCGACTTTGAACCTTATGCATGCAAT
>JAEQML010072086.1:0-15739 GCA_016904865.1 Pissodes strobi
AGAGATAATAAAGGAGACACATCGATAAAAACAATAACAGGTTTATTTACAAACAAACTTAACAACGGTTAGACTGTATACTAATAAAGGCGTGTTTCAGATTATAAATGAATTAAGAGTTTACACTATACCCAAGTAATATGAAATGCATGTCTTCTCGAGGGAGGCTTAGTTCAAAGTTTGTCTAGCAAGCGACGCCACTATTTTATTAATAAAGTTTATGTGAGCGGGTTGTCTTTTATTTAGGTATTTGTTCTGATATTTATAAGGTAAGTCTTTTTAGGTTATCACAAATTGCCAAGGCACTTTCACTACTTTTTGAAACTCCCCAAAAACTACCCCTTTACTAGAAGTTCTGATATTTCATGAATTCGACTCTCTCTATACTTTTAGTAGCCCCCGAATGCCGTATACCTGTGCATACGTTCACCCAGGTTAGGTAAGGACCTGACAACTTTATACCTGTGCATAAGTGTTCTCAGTTATGGGGGTTGTGGGATAGAACAACTAGAAGTGGACGTACCTGTGTACTGCCCAGCGACTAAATTGAGCGGTTTGAGAGACCCGAAAGTCTGATTAACTCGGCGTTTGCCTGCGTATTTATATGTTACAAAATGCTGATGGCTGCATCATTAAGGATTAAAGTCGCTCCCGTCGACCGCTCAAATTGTTTATAATTAACAGTGAATGTTTATATAACATTTTTCAAGTTCAAGTTCAAACTTGCGACAGGGTGATATTTAATTAATAATTTTAATTAGTTCACACATTCCCCCTCCCTGATAACGTTGGTCCCCAACGTTTAAACCTGACTTATTGGCTTTAAAAGAGAGAAAACCGACCTCAATTCGAGAAGACATACTGTATTGCACCTAATTCTATTATAATTTAATATATATTTCGTCAGTGGACTTGTTCTGGCTTAGATCCACCCATTTCCATTTCATGTAGTAAGTTCTTGTATGGTGTGCCTCGCTCTATGTGCTAGTTATAGGTACATGTAACAAAAGAAAAATAGTTTTACAAGTTATACTATCAATGTTATAATCTTATCCTATGTTTTCTTATTTGTGACGTTTTTTGTTGTCTTATTAACAAAATCATAATTTCATAAACCCGGCTTTTTACTAAAGATGCATTATTGCAAAATTTATTTGCTTCTATGGCCAATAACTTTTTACGTCTTAGAATTCATTGTGTTAATAAAGCAACTACGTGACAAACGTATTATTTAAATACGGTTCTGTCTTAAACTTATTACTAATTATATATGATAAAAATTCTCTCGATTTGATTTCTTTAAGCTTATTGATCTATTCTACCTTATATCTAGTGCAAACCTATCCGTTTTGAGAACATCTTTTTATACTGGCTTATAATGCCATTTTTAAAACTAGGTTTTTATGTCTATGGACAATAAGATGCCTTTCATATGATATCTCCTCTATTAAGATGCGTCCATCCCAACAGAGGTGACATTAATTCATTGTCTTTATAGTTGTTAGTTTTTTGGAAAAGGACTGTTAGTGCGGTATATCTATAAAGATAATGAATTTTTTTTCTTGGCATTAAAAATCAACTTATTGCGGCTCTGTCTAAAAATAAATTACCTATCCTATATTAACAATATTACGGTATGTTAAACTTATTTCTTTTTAGAATAAATTGCAAATGCCGGTCCTGTCTATATTCTATTTAGCCATTGTTCTTTACTTCTTATTTTTAAATCCATTATTTACAAATTTATCAAAACTACATAGTATATAGACTTTCCCGTCTATGTATAAAATATTTGCTAACAGCATTATAACAGTTTATTGACTCAGTTATATTTCTTGACCTATCCAAAACTGATATTGGTATATCAAATGACACAATTTATTTTACTTGCTGACTTAATTCAACATGCCAGTTTTAGAAATTATGCAACATATCATATTTATGACTTTATGAATCTTATTATTGTCTTGCAATGCGATCTTGCGTCACTTTATAATAATGATATTCAAATTAAATTTACAGTAAACATTATGTAAATTAGCTTTAATAAACGAAAATTATACGTTACGCTTTTTAGCGACTGAATAAGTCGTTATTTGTAGATTCCTTTGCTGTCGGCTGTCGGACGTTCCATTTAAGTAGTTTCCTTTTGTGTTGCGGACTGCTTGTTTACGCAAAGCCTGGTAGATGGTGCTCGTAGTTGTCCCTTTTGGTTTTGTAGCAGATACAAGTCATAGTGGGTTCTTTCAGTTCTTTGTTCCTTGAAAGGCGTGGTAAAATGGCGTCGACTTGATTTTTGATTTGCTTCTTCGTATTTTGGTATTGGATGGGCTAAAGAATACAATCAAATATAAATCTCGTGAATATGATTTTTGGCAATATTAGATACTTGGCAAGATTTGATCTAAGGTTTGTTATTATTGAATTATTTTTTAAATTATCTAATTCGTTGACTACTGCTGCAGGTATTTCATTCATATATTATAATTTCTTATACTTTTTTATCTTCTAGGAATCCCTAGTCGAAGAACGGGGCAACTTCTGAACTTCTACTAGTGATTCTTCGAATGGCTACGTCCTGTATGGACTCGATTGGTGCTTTCCCAAGGCTCCTGACTGGTCCTGGATTGTGATCCATGCGTCATGTTCTCAAGGTGAGGTTATATATACATTATTTGCAATTTCTTACTGATTTGCTATACACTTCTTGGTATCTCTTAGTAGAATACATTCGGCTATTGGTAACTCATAGTACTCGGTTTCATTATGAAGCTAATTACTAAGTTGTGTATGTTTTTGTTTATTTCACTGTCGAGATGTACCAGGTTTTCCCTTAGAATATCTGGTTTTATTAGATATATCGTACTTTGGTGGTGTTTACTAGCATAAAATATATCTTGTATAGCTCCTGTAATATATATATATATTTTTGCTAAGTCTAAGTTTATTTTCAGGCTTCCATGTACTTCTGATATGATGTGATTGTTTGTATTTTCAGCGTAGTTTTTTAACAATTTGATTTTTTCTTCTGTAATTTGTAGTGAATTCACCATCTCCTCTGCTACTGGATTGCTGCGCAAGCCTTGTCAGTGTTGAATCCAAACCATTAGTTATAGAATCCATACACCGTCTTAGATCTTCGGTATTCATGACCATGTAGTCCAATTCTACGAAGAAGGATACAGAGATGGACAGACCTTGGTTGTTTCATAAGGTTCGTTATATTCCAACTATTTATTAAAATATTTAACTCTTTATCCAGTGCTACTGATAACTTTTCCATATATTTTAGTCTTTTACAGTTTACTCAGCCTTCTAGGCATCCGAATTTAAAGGCTGGAGAGGTTTCTATGGTGTCCAGCCATGGTTCATGGGGTGGTCCCCTCATGAGACTTTTGCAAATATCTCGACTTCTTGGCTGTTGCTAATTGTGCTCAATGCTATAATACCCTGTGGGAAATTTAATATCTACTTATTTAACTTATGTACTATACCTATTTATATTTATATTATGTCCCCTTTATATATCCCTTTTCTTTTTGATATTGCATATCTACATATACCTATATTTATTTTATTATATTATAGCCTATTTTTCTTCGTGCTTTCTCGTTACATATTTATTTACATATTGTTATTATTTATTTCCTAACTTGCTTAAAAATTTTTTAGGTGTATGTATTTTCCGGATCTGACTTTAGCAGAGTTCTCCTCTCCGCTTCCAGATGCTGTCCTCTATTTAATTCATTTGGGTCACTGAGATGATGCTACTGGTGTCAACTCGCCAGGATAGGTTTGCTAACTTTATATATACATATTTATTTTATCCTGATATTGCCATTGTCTGCTTTAGATATACTTCTATATATTTCTATTTTATCTTATGCTTCCTAAATTTACTTTTTACATATATTATACTAGTTTTTCCTATTTACGGTATATCTTCTATGTATATAATTTCTTAGCTAACACCTTATTTTATTCTCTATCTATGTTTTACATATACATTTCTTTATCGTCCTTTTACTTGGGTTCTATGCCCTTCATATCCTTTTTAAGCCTTTATGGTACCAAATTTTTTCACTGGTAGTCACCCTAAGCAACTCGTGTATTTTGGCACACATATTATCTATCTTCTTGGCGTCTAAATGTAAGCTGGAAACGCTCCTAAAAAACGTTTTTCTTGCATTCTTTAGGCCTGGATATTTTAAAATTGTTATAATAATCATCATTGTATATACTTCTTACATATTGTCAATGACCTCCATTAGTCAGTAACTTTTGCTTGATTTATGTATATGCTTTATTCCTCCGATTCAACCCTTTATCTTTATATTTACCTCCTGTATTCTCCATATATACTTTCTCCACATAGTTTTATTCTATTTAGTCCCCTAAAAGGACCCTTCTATGTAACATTTAACTATTCTAGTTTCATATACTTTTTGGCTATACCTTATTTGTACTTTCTTATTCTATATATACCGTTTAATAATTTCTCTTAACTCCTAAGTGCCTTATATTTTTATTCTGAGATTTTATTTTACTCCTAACAATTTTCGGACTCTATTTTCAAAGTCTTCGTGTTCCCGTTTATTTCTAGTTTCCTCATCTACCTCCTGGGTATATAATTGAATATCTGTTATGTCTCCCATATTTTCCTCTCCCTGATTGGTGTCTCCTATTTCGACGTCGTCGTTACTAATAGGAGTAGACTCTGTCCATGGGTCATAATATGGCAACATTCTACTGACATGTACCGTATCTGTAACCTTTCTCTTTCCTCCAATTTTCTCTACTTCATAGTTTACCTCTCCCATCTTTCTTACTATTTTGTAGGGTCCGAACCACCTTAATAATAATTTCTCACTGCGCCCTACTTTTCTTATAGGGATAAATATTTTTACTTTGTCGCCCTCTTGAAACTTTAATTCTCTATGCCTGTCGTCAAATCGTACTTTATCTTTTCCTTGACTTTTCTTTATATTTTCTACTGCGATTGCCCGTATTGCCAACGCCTTTTCTCTGATTTGCAACGAGTCTGTTTGTATTTCACTATCTGTTAACGCTGCCTCTACTGGGAGGGTAGGCTCTCTGGCCTGGGAGGGTAGGCTCTCTGGCGAATGTAAGCATAAATGGGCTGTACTTTGTTGTGTCTTGTATGGCTGTATTGTAGGCAAACGTTATGAATGGTATATATGAGCACCAGTCTGTTTGTTGAGTATTGACGTACATTGCCAGCATATCTGCAATAGTCCTGTTTAGTCGTTCCGTTAACCCGTTACATTGGGGATGGTATGCAGTGGTGAATTGGCTTCTTACCCCCATTATGATTCCTACCTCACG
Organism: Pissodes strobi; assembly: GCA_016904865.1. NCBI lineage: Eukaryota > Metazoa > Arthropoda > Insecta > Coleoptera > Curculionidae > Pissodes > Pissodes strobi. The sequence continues at coordinate 5,347 of JAEQML010072086.1, forward strand.
TACTAATTCTGATTGAAAAGTTTTCCCTCTATCGCTCAATAAAGTCCTTGGTATTCCATGTATTAATAATACCTTTTCTAATAAAAATTTTGCTACAGGGCCTGCCTTACCATTAGGCAGAGCTGCTGTTATTGCATATCTTGAGGCGTAATCCGTTGCTACTACTATCATTGTCTTCCCTTGGTTACTTCTTCGAAAAGGACCCAATAGGTCAATTCCCACTTTGTCGAACATTAGTCCTACTTTGATAGGTTGTAGAAGGCCTGGTGTCTTTCTATACTGCTGTCCTTTTCTCGCCTGACAGTCTGGGCATCCTTTTATATATTTTTCAATATCTTTGTACATCCCTGTCCAGAAAAATCTATTTTTTATCTTGTCTATTGTTTTGGTGAGACCTAAATGACCACATGTAGGCGAAGCATGTAGTTCCCACATTATCTGTTCCCTCATTGCCTTCGGGACTACTAAGAGGTTTTGTAAGCCTTTTGTGCTAGAGCTGACTTTATATAGGATATTGTCTGTAAGTCTAAAGTTTTTTGCTCGTCGTCTAGTTGATATGCTTATTGCTGGGTCATCTGGATTTGTTATGGCTAGTTTTAGCTGTTTTAGTTCTGTATCCTTTTCTTGCAATTCACTTATTTGTTCACTTTTTAAAGCAAATGTTGGTAGTTCGTCCAGCTCTTTTTCATTTTGTTGCTCCGCAGGGAATACTGGATTGCGTGACATACAATCGGCGTCTTTATGTGCGCTGCCACTCTTGTACTCTACTGTGTAGTCATATTCAGCTAATTTTAATGCCCACCTGGCTAATCGTCGGTTATTCTCTTTGATTGAGTGCATCCAACAAAGCGCGTGGTGGTCTGATACGATTTTAATTGGTTGCCCATATATTAGATGCCGGAGATATCCCATTGACCACACGACGCATAGCAGTTCCAACTCACTTATGGAATAGTTTTTTTCGCAGTTTGATAAGCTTCTACTTATATATGCCACTGGATGAGCAGTTTTAGTTTCGTCTTCCTGTAGTAGGATTGCCCCGATGCCGCATGTGGATGCGTCTGTCCTTAAAATGGTGCCCTTGTTTGGGTTGAAATGATGCAGTACCGGTGCTGACGTCAGTTTATTTTTTAGGGTTTGAAAGGCTTCTTTCTGTTTAGGTCCCCATACAAACTTTGTGGATTTTTTCGTTAATTCGTGCAAAGGACGTGCGATAGTGGCAAAGTTATTTATAAACTTCCTATAGAAATTGCATAAACCTATAAAGCTTTGTACGTCCTTCACCTTTTTGGTGTTGGAAATTTTTGTACACAAATGATTTTGTCGTCGTCTGGGAGGATGCCATCCCTACTGACTTTAAATCCTAGAATTCTTATTTGTTCTCTAAGGTATTCACATTTATTAGGTTTGAGTGTTAGGTTGGCTTGTCGTAGCCGTTCGAATACTTTTCTTAATTTTTGGATGTGTTCCTCTATTAACTGTGAAAAAATAATGATATCATCCAGATATATTAATACTTCCTTCCATTTCATATCCCAAAATATTTTGTCTGCTAGTTCTTGGAATGTTGCCGGTGCGTTGCAAAGGCCGAAACTGAGTACGTTGAATTCATATGATCCGTGCCCTTGTGCCACAAAGGCTGTATATTGTTTTGAGTTTTCTTCTATTGGCACCTGCCAGTAACCCGAAAATAAATCCAAGGTACTGAAATATTTGGCGTCTCCTAGATACGTTAGGATGTCGTCTATTTGCGGTATAGGCCAGTTAGACTTCTTAGTACATTTATTAAGTTTTCTATAATCGCAGCAGAATCTTGTTTTTTCCATCCTTTTTCTTAACTAATACCACTGGACTCGCCCAGGGGGAGTGGCAAGGCCGTATGACGTTACTTTCTAGCATTTCATTTATTTGATCGTCAATTATTTTTCTTTCTTTCTGAGATACACGATATGGTCTGCTTTTTACTGGTTTTGCCTCCCCGACGTCTATGACGTGCTCTATTAAATCTGTTCGTCCCATATGTTTCGCTGTTTTCGCAAATACGTCATTGTATTCTATTAGTAAGTCCTCTAATGCTCGTTTAGCCTCTTTGTCGGTAATGTTATGTAAGTTGTGATCTGCTAATGTTACGTTATCATCATCTTCCAGGCATTGTATATTTAGATTTAAGGCAGAGTTTATATCTGGCTGTGTTTCTTCTAGGTACGCCATTGTTGATTCTTTATACAGTTTGGTTGGTTCCCTTGCGCTTCCGCGTACTTTTAGGAATATTTTTTCGCCATTAGTATATACATGTGATTGTATTGTCAGTCTTTTAGAGGCTAGCCAGTCCGAGTTATACCTGCAACTCCAGACTGTTACCTCTTTTTCCTCTATTTCCCCCATTAATTTAATTTCTATAGTTTCTACCTTATCTTTCTTTATGACGTAATCCCTGGCCAACCCTAATTTATAACTTATGGATTTATTTTCTATATCAATGTTCAACAAGGGCTCCTTGTCTTCTGTGACGTCTTCTGGTTGCCAGTCTGATTTACATATCAGAATTTTTATTTGGTCCTTTTTAAAAATATCATAGATCATTTTCTTTAATAAATCCCATTCTGTGGAGTTTAGTCTCCATCCCCTCCGTGTGATTGCTATAGTTTTAATTTTATCCTTTTTTAATTGTTGGTATAACGTAGATAAGCTTTTGTATATTTTGTCAAGTCTTGGCTTTTCTTTATATACTTCTTTTATATGTAAAAAGAATGCCGTTTTAATCCCATTTTGTATCCTTGTAGAGCCACCTATTTTGCCCTTCTGCCTATTAACAATTTTGGGGAATATTTTCTTAATTTGCCTTTGTACTTTTCTATGTGTTTTGAAGGTTGTTGTCAGTCCATAAGCTATAGCTACATTCTGAGGTAGTGAATATATATCTTGCTTTATCTCTGTTATTATGGGGTCCATTTTCTTTTTTGTTATCAATTCATTTGCTATCATAAATGCTTGGAATTTCTTATAGGTTTTATTATATCTGTCAGTAATAATATTTGCGTGTTCATATTTTTGTTGTGAATTTCTACTATTTGTCCTGTGTGTTTGTTCCATTTTTTGTATTACTAAGCCAGATATTGGGGTTCGTTTCCTTATTTCTGGATTAAGAGGAATTTGGATTCGCTTATTTAAAATTAGGACTCTTTTGTGTATATCTATTACTGCTTGGTGTTTTATTAAGAAATCCATTCCTAATATGACAGGATATGGGGCTACTGATATAATTTTTGCCTTTATACTATCTCTAAATATCTGGCTACCCTCTATCCGTACTGGTGTGTTTATTTCCCCTATTACGGGGATTCTATGCCCTCCTGCCGTTATTAACACAGTATTGCCACCGTCTATAGATATTCTAATAAGTCCGCTCACTCGAGCGTGCCGCGGAAAATTTCCCTCCTGCCTGCGCCAATCCTTCACCCATCGGCATTGACATTGACGTGTGTCAATGTCACGGCTTAGCCGTGACTCAGTTTTCGCAAGTACTTCCGCGATCGGACGGTGCGAATTTATTTTTACGGAATAGTTAAAGCACGATTTACGCTATACGCTATTTAAAAAATATATATGGTTAAGATGGCTAAGGGTAGTTTTTCTTATTGTACTGTTGATGACTGTTATGTAACTACACGTGATCTCTCCTTCTTTCTCTCTTATGGAATTGGTAAAGATTTATTAAATTTTTATGAGACGAAGTGAATGAAGCTAACCGAAAGTTGATTGGATGACTAGCCCAAACCAACAAAATCTATTAAAATTGATTATAACGTATCGGAACCGGTTCAAATGACTAAAATAAGTAAGGCTAAATGAAACTAACCGAAAGTTGATTGATTGACTAACCCAAACTAACCAAATATATTAAAATTTGTTATAGCGTATCGGAATCGGATCAAATGACTAAAATAAGTTAAGACTATGTGAAACTAACCGAAAGTTAATTAGACGACTAACCAAAACAAACCAAATGTATTAAAATTGATTATAACGTATCGGAACCGGTTCAATGTCTCAAATAACATGAGACTAAGTGATTCGACGACTAACCCAAATTAACCGGATCTATTAAAATTGATTATAACCTAGCGGAACCGGTTGAATTTACTACAATAAGTCGAGACAAAGTGAAACTAACTCAAAGTTGATTCGGGGACTAACCCAAATTAACCAAATCTATTAAAATTTATTATAACGTATCGGAACCGGTTCAAATGTCTAAAACAAATTGAGACTAAGTGAAATTAACCGAAAGTTGATTCGACGACTAACCCAATCTAATCAAATATATAAAAGTTGATTATAACCTATCGGAACCGGTTGATATGACTAAAATGAGTTGAGACAAAGTGAAGTTAACTGAAAGCTGATTCGGCGACTAACCCAAACTAACCAAATCTATTAAAATTAGTTATAGCATATCGGATCCTGATGAAATGACTAAAATAAGTCGAGACAAAGTGAACCCAACCGAAAGTTGATTCGACGACTAACCCAATCTAACCAAATCTATTAAAATTGATTGTAACCTACTTGAACCGGTTGAAATGACTAAAATAAGTTGAGACAAAGTGAAACTATCTGAAAGTTGATTAGACGACTAACCAAAACAAACCAAATGTATTAAAATTGATTATAACATATCGGAACTGGTTCAAATGTCTCAAGTGAGTTGAGACTAAGTGAAACTAACCGGAAGTTGATTCGATGACTAACCCAAACTAACCAAATCTATTAAATTTCATTATAACCTAGCGGAACCGGTTGAATTCAATAAAATAAGCCGAGACAAAGTGAAACTAACTGAACGTTGATTCGCCGACTAACCCAAACTAACCAAATCTATTAAAATTGATTAAAGCGTATCAGAACCGGTTCAAATGTCTAAAATAAGTTGAGACTAAGTGAAATTAACCGAAAGTTGATTCGACGACTAACCCAATCTAACCAAATCTATTAAAATTGATTATAACCTATCGAAACCAGTTGATATGACTAAAATGAGTTGAGACAAAGTGAAACAAACTGAAAGTTTATTCGGCGGCTAACCCAAACTAACCAAATCTATAAAAATTGGTTATAGCATATCGGATCCTGATCAAATGACTAAAATAAATCGAGACAACCTGAACATAACCGAAAGTTGATTCGGCGACTAACCCAATCTAACCAAATCTATTAAAATTAATTGTAACCTACCGGAACCTGTTGAAATGACTAAGATAAGTTTAGACAGAGTGAAACTATCTGAAAGTTCATTAGATGACTAACCAAAACGAACCAAATGTATTAAAATTGATTATAATGGATCGGAACCGGTTCAAATGACTCGAGTAAGTTGAGACTAAGTGAAACTAAACGGAAGTTGATTCGATGACTAACCCAAACTAACCAAATCTATTAAATTTGATTATAACCTAGCGGAACCGGTTGAATTCACTAAAATAAGTCGAGGCAAAGTGAAACTAACTGAAAGTTGATTCAGCCACTAACCCATACTACCCAAATCTATTAAAATTGGTTAAAGCATATCGGAACCTGATCAAAAGACTAAAATAAGTTGACTAAGTGGAACTAACAGAAAGTTGATTAGACGATTAACCAAAACTAAACAAATGTATAAAAATTGATTATAAAAACGTATCGAAACCGGCTCATATAAATAAAATGAGTTGAAACTTGAGAAGTATTTACTTCAATCACGTGTCCTGTGCTACTCGGTACGCGCGCATTAGTATCCCATATTAAGCAAACATATAACCAAAAAAATAAAAATAAAACATGTCACCGAAGGGAATCGAACCCGGGCCGTAGTATCACAAGCACAAAAGCTGATCCCGAAACGCAACTGCGCATGATTGCAAATAGTTATACCGCAGACGCTAGACGCTTGTATAGAAACGCAAGGAATATAAGGAAACAAAATACCTATAGTCAGCAAGAGAAATAATCATGCTACTCAAATCCCCTTTTCGACCTTTAATATAGAGCAGTGAATAATATCAATCGCTTAGCCTCGCTTTAATAAGTTATATAAAATATTAATTTCATGAATAATAGATATTACATAGATATATATTTTAAATTCAGCACAACACAACTATTGACTAACATAAAATTGTCAAACTGAGAAATGTACCATTTTAATTTAAAACCATATAGAATTAAAGAATTAATCTGGCAACACAGCATTGTCTACAAACCTCTCATGCGCCATCTGCGTTATTTCAATAAAAACAAAACAATACATTGAAAGTCGGCAGAGAAAAGTATTAGCAATAACAGCAGATTTGTAGACAAGTTTTTAATGATTTTTTATTAAAAAAAGTTCCGAGTAGCACAGTATACGTGATAGAAGTGACTACTTCGTTAGCGAGTCTCAACTTATTTTACTTTTTTGAGCCGGTTCCGGTACATTTTAATCAATTTTAATGGATTTGGCTAGTTTTGGTTAGTCGTCTAATCAAATTTCAGTTAGTTTCACTTAGTCTCAACTTATTTTAGTCATTTGAGTCGGTTCCGATACGTTATAATCAACTTGAATAGATTTGGTTAGTTGTCTAATCAACTTTCGGTTAATTTCACTTAGTCTCAACTTATTTTAGTCGTTTGAGTCGGTTCCGATACGTTATAATCAATTTTAATAGATTTGGTTACTTTGGGTTAGTCGCAGAATCAACTTTCAGTTAATTTCACTTAGTCTCGTCTTATTATAGACATTTGAACTTTCGATACGTTATAATCAATTTTAATACATTTAGTTAGCCGTCTAATCAACATTCAGTTACTTTGTCTCAACTTATTTTAGTCATTTGATCAGGTTTCGATATGCTCTAACCAATTTTATTAGATCTGGTTAGTTTGGGTTAGTCGCCGAATCAACCTTCAGTTAGTTTCACTTTGTCTCAACTTATTCTAGTCATTTGAGTCGGTTCCGATCGTTACAATCAATTTTAATAGATTTGGTTATTTTGAGTTAGTCATCGAATCAACTTCCGGTTTCACTTAATCTCAACTTATTTTAGACATCTGAATCCGTTCGATACGATATAATCAATTTTAATACATTTGGTTAGATGGTTAGTTTTAGTTAGTCGTGTAATGAACTTTCGGTTAGTTTCACTTAGTCTCAACTTATTTTAGTCATTTGAGTCGGTTCCGATACGTTATAATCAATTTTAATAGATTTGGTTAGTTTGGGTTAGTCGTAGAATCAACTTTCGGTTAGTTTCACTTAATCTCACTTATTTTAATCATTTGAACCGGTTCCGATATGTTATAATCTAAGATTTGGTTAGTTTGGGTGAGTCGCCGAATCAGCTTTCGGTTAGTTTCACTTAGTCTCAACTCGTTTTAGTCATTTGAAGCAGTTCCGATGCGTCATAATCAATTTTAATAGATTTGGGTTAGTCGTCCAATCAACTTTCGGTTAGTTTCACTTCGTCTCATAAAAATTGATTAATTCTTTACAGATTCCGTAAAAGAGAAAGAGGAAGAGAGAGAGTCATATGTTTTATCTCTCTTGCGAGACGAAAATTCCAAAACATGTCGTTACATGCATGGCTTTGAAAAATCACTTTCATGAATCCAAAGAATATCAAAATAGCGTAAAATTTGTGGATTTCTAATATTTACCTTCGCCAAAATTATGTATATAAGTTGAGTTATATATGAGTATAAGTGAGTTTGATCGCTGTTTTAACTACTAATTAAGAATAAAAAAACCCTAGAGGGAAAACACTTTTAATGTTTGGGTTAAGTTATGGGTGTGGCACAGGTTAGTTGGTGTTTTCATTTTTTTTTTAAGACTACATCCACTGTGACAACGCATTTGTCATATTAATAACAAAATGTAATAAAATATCGATACCTATCGACAGCCGAAAATATCAGGTTAAAATTATTCCATTGTCGCTAATTTCCTGTTATATTTTGTAACTTGTGTTCGTAATTAAACAATACAAGTTGTACCTACTGGTATTTTTATCCATATCGTAGATAATATTTCGTTTATTATTTACTTATTTATTATAATACTACGTAACTATTACAAAGTAGTATCATTAATGAGCTATAAATGAGACAGAGAATGTCAATAGTTGTTCATAACAAATAAATAATCCAAACATTAATACGTAATCATATTCATATCATTTATTCCCAATATAACGCTCCCCGTATAAAAATAATCGATCGGCAGTTCATATTGATCGTACACCGTAGCTGCACCCATTCGTTTACTGTACAGTGGCCGAGTGTGTTCAAGGTCAACGGCAGTATTTTCCACGGCATGCTGGAGTGAGCGGACTTATTAGAATATCTATAGACGGTGGTATTGCTATGTCTATAATGCTTTTTTGGTGCCCATTTTTCCTGAATTATGTTATGCTGGGAGCCTGTGTCCACGATTGCTTGTAGTGATGTGTTATTTAAGAACATGGTTATGCTTAATATGCCAGCTGGCATGTCTCCCCTTGTCAAGGTGGCAGGGGTGTCTCTTACGTTTGCCACCTGGAAGCGTTTGGGTATCTTTGCTGGGATTTACATGTTGCAGCAAAATGTCCTGCTTTTCCGCAGGCATAACAAACTAGATTGTTATTTCCATTTTTTGTCCATTTTGGTGGTAGCTTTTTTGTTGTGTAAATTTACGTGGATTATATTGCTGATTTCCTTGGGGTCTTTCATTAGTTTGATAGCTGTTAAATGGTAGTTTGTATGTGTTTTGCTGCTGATAGGATGGTTGCCTGTATGCGTTGTTAAAAAATGGCGGCCTATGTGTATTTCGGGGCTGGAAATGTGCTGGTCTGTATGTATTTTGTAAGAATGGCGTCCTCGGTGTACCTCGTGGCTGGAAAAATGTCGGTCTGTATGTATTCTGATACTGAATAAATGGAGGCCTATATGTTCTGTTTTGCACCTCAGTGTTGACAAGTTTTTTAGGAGCTTTATCAATTGTCCTGGCGATTTCTTTTAGTTCCTCTAGTGTTATTGGAGGAGTGTTCGGAACATTTGTTAACCAGTAATAGTGATATTTATTCTCTTCTGTCAGGCCCTCATTAAGTATGTTTGTAAATTCTTCTAAATCCATATTTGTTTTGTAGTCATTGTATAGCACCTGCAGCTCATATATGTAGTTTACTACTGTTTCACTTTCTTGTTATTTCCTTTGTTCCACTCGTTTTTTCAATGTTATTTCATAACTTTTGTCCTCGAATTCTTTCTTAAAATCGTTGCACAACTCACTCCAATCGTTATTTGGATGGTGTGCTGTATATTGATAGAACCATAGGTTTGCCGCACCATCGAGAAATGTCCCAAAATATGCTATTTTTAACGCTTCATCCCAACCGTTTGCTATCGCGGTTCTTTCATAACCTCTCAGAAACTCGCTAGCTTTATTTTGGCACGGATTAAACGTTGGTGGATTTATAAACTGTGGGATGGCAGCTTTCTTTGCGTTTGACATTGCACCTAATATAGTGGTGTTCGCCATTTTAGCCAGAATTTGTCTTATTGCAGGCTTTGGTGGAGCTTCTTCTTCAGAAGTTTCCCCACTGTCCAGTTCCTCCTGGCTATGTGTGTTTTCCTCTGTTGGGTAGATCTTTGTACTGTGTGCCGTTTCTGCCGCAAATGGTAAGAGGTTAATCAGGGTAGAGTCAAACTGGATTTCCCCTACCTCCTCTGGATTCGGTCTGGGCGATTCTGTTGGGGACCTTTGTAAACTCTGTCTTGAGGGTTTGAATATTGCTTCTTCTTCTTTGTCGCTCCCAAGCCTTTTCCTTAATCGATTTCTGTCAAACATTTATTTGATTTCTATTTTATATGAACCCGTTTTAATTATTTTTACAATATAAGTTTCTTTCCTTGTTTCAGATAAGCACATGGACCCCTAGATGGCGGACCCGTCTTCCGTAGATGACAGCAACTGGACGTACTCAGGCGCGTGATTCGAAATTAATATGTGCTTTTATATGTATATATCTATGCACCGGAGAGCTTGACTTATTGTTTGTTACTTTTTGTTTATTAAAGTTTAATCTTATTTGTATATATTATATGTATATATGCATTTATATTAATGATTTATTTGATTTTATTTTTTAATTCAATTTATTACTTATGACGTAGGTCGACTTGCCTCCCTCTTGTACTGATAACTGTGTGACTTGACTTTATTCTAGTAATATTTTATGACGTAGTAGCGCCTCCACCATTCTGTCACGATTTGTATTTTTTATCTGTGACGACACGCCTTACTTAGCGTGTAGGAGAGTAACTCAGATTTAGGAACGCACGACGTCAAGTTGAGAAGAGATAATAAAGGAGACACATCGATAAAAACAATAACAGGTTTATT
>JAEQML010072087.1:0-15737 GCA_016904865.1 Pissodes strobi
CTTACAATAAATAGGGGAATTTCTGTTTTTCTAAGCGCCAACAAATAAATATGTATATAATAAAACCGTAAACTTATTCTTGAGCTCCTAAATATTCAATTGTCTTCGGAGTCATCCTACTCAAACAAAAGACGAAGCGGTTATAAAAAGTTTTCTCAATGGAACATTTAACATAAGACCCCCAAAATCAAAATACTCAATTACTTGGGATTCCTAGCCAGTTCTACAGCGCTTAAAGAGCATGTACCCTCACGAATTCTTAAATCTACAAATCTAACTTTAAAGCTAGTAACACTCTTAATACTAATAACGGCACACAAATCACGGACAACCCGGAAGTAAAAATAGACAATATTTTTAAATATGAATACATAATTGAAAACAGATTCCCGGATAAAATAAAAGCAAGTGGCTTAAACAGGCTTCAACCTAGTTTGATATTACCTTATTTTATTAATCAACCTGAACTATGTATAGTCACACTATTAGAGACTTATATAGAACGCATAAAAGGAAAAAGGGTGCTACCAGTCAATAAAAGGTGAATAGTTCGTTGTATTAGCAGATACAATCGATCGTACCCTCCACTGTCTGCAATGGCAGTTGCAGCTAGTGAACATACCTATTTTTTTTGTTCAAAAACAGAAATTACGGCATTCACAGATACTGTAAATATGCTAATAGATCGTTGCATTTGCAGATGCAATCGATACCACAAGTAGCAAAACCAAACAAAATGTAATACTCACTCACAAAAAGCCCTATCACCCAGACAACAGTCAAACCATTAGCAGATGGGTCAAGTTAATACTAAAAGCCAGCAGTATAAACACGGAAATCTTTGAGGCACACAGCACGCGACACGGGGCAACTTCAGCAGCTCAAAGAATGGGAGTTACATTACAAACCATTCAGAAAACAGCTGGCTCGACAGAAAAATCAAAAGTATTCTCGAAATTCTATAAAAAACTTGGCGTGGGTAATCCCACTGGATTGGCATCTTGTTTATTGAACCACAAACTCTAAGGAATCATATAAATATTAAGCTACAATTATAACTTACTTACCAACTTGTTATCATATTACATAAGAATATTGGTATAGTATTAAAAATAAGTTAAAGGTTAATATCAGTTAAGCGTTAAACATGATATATGTACCTTCATGATGTGTGTTATTAAATCTAATGGTTATAAATTTGAATTTTATTTTATAAAAAGGGCCTTACAAATCTAGGACTACAGACAACTCGCAGTTTTCAGTTAATGTAGATTACATCGCAAATACTTTAAACATCTACAAAGTGTAATGAGGGATGGCGGAGATGCGAAGGATAATTACAAGATCAATCGACTTACCTGTAAGGAGGATCGATCGGAATTATCCGAGCATCTCCGCCATCCCTCATTACAAACCCACCCAGTCTTTACCTTCTCCCTATCACCCCAAATGCAATGTAATCAAAAATCTCACGAACCAAAATTGTAATGACGCATCAAGGTGATGCATGAGCTCGAGCGGCTAGCCAGGGTCGGCTGAATCACCATGTTTTTAGATAACTTCTTTAAAAATTGTACCGATTGGGAAAAAGTTGTATACTACAAAGTGTAATGAGGGATGGCGGAGATGCTCGGATAATTCCGATCGATCTTCCTTACAGGTAAGTCGATTGATCTTGTAATTTTCCGACTATAACATATTTAGCACAGGCGAGATCAGTGGCGACTTTTATTGAGTTGTTTAGAAAGATAATTCTATTGCTATTAAATCGAAATTATTGCTATTAATTTTGCGGATGAGGACATTTTAGACGTAATTAATTGGCCTCCACTTAGATATCTAGGAGACACATAGTTAAATTCATTCATTTATGCCAATGTATCTGTATGTATATAATGCCTCTAAAATTATCACAAACTAATTTCAGTACAGTTCAATAATTAAGAAATATTAGCAGAAACACAGTATGAGTACATAGTTTCATTTTCTCTACAAAAACTTACTTCAGTCGATTCACTTGCTTTGATCATAAGGTCCATCGAAGCGTATTTTCTAGACTTGCCTCGTGTCGAGAATATTATTTTCACATAGATGTGATGATGCATTATTGCGTTGTATATACTGATATATTTACAACTCAGAATATTCGGTTCTAATTTAAACAGTGTCAACAAAGCTTCTCAAATTCAAAGCTTTCATACGCTTGAGAGAATAGCGACGGCGACGCTTTAATTAAGATGTAATAGATGGTTTAATTGAAAGCAGTACCTATTTCTGGAAAATATAGCTATTCCTCACATGAGAAAGAGCCCTAGAAATACTCTACCTATTACTATCTAAACATATTGTATTATAGTGTTGTACGTTCTACTATTCAGTATACTTTGCTTCTGTGGAGATGTTGATCCCACATTATGAAAGACTTTGCTTTTAAGATCAATAGTATGTATACTTATATTCCAGATTAAATATGTACTTATATAATAGAAGAGCTAAAGAGCTTCTTGTAGTCTTTAGTGTATAAGTATAGACTTTTTCTAAAAAAGAATAGGACCATACCTGGAGAGGTACTTATAGATGCTACAAAAAACGTCAGGCGCAGGGTTTTGATGTATTATCGTTTGTGAAACCACAAGTGCATCAAAATGATTGATAATTTTGCATGACGACAGCGTGTTATAAAGTCGTGATTATACCACCGATCTCCATATATGGATAAGTACAAACCGTCTGCATGCGTCGAAAAATCGTACCAATCATGGGGAAAAAAACCGGGTTCTGCGTCGGACAGAACTGAAAATAGGATAATTTTACTCATGCGCACAAACACCGAGAAGCGACAGAACGAAATCAGTTCATAAAGCTTTTACAGTTCGGTAATCAAAAATATTATCAAATTTCTCTGACCTTGCTTGTTGCTTGCGCTTGAAATAATTTTTTTGTCTGTGTTTGCCGTAATGGGTTTCGGCGTTTCGTTTCGTTCACTTATTGAAGTACGTACGTGCGTCTGAGTGGTTTATATTATCGTTTTCGTTGAAAATAACTAATTTACTCCTGGACATCTAGTTTAGTTTATTATTATAATAGTTCGTTATTAGTGTATTTTGTTAGTGTATAAGTTGGTGTAGACGTTAGGAATATGATTTAAAGACAAAAGACCTTAAAAGACAATGACGTCAACTGCCAAGGTCAAAGAAAATACTCAACGGTGTTTGATTTGGTGTTGCCAAAATAAGGGTAGAATACCAGGGATTTCTTATTTTAAGTAAGTATCATTTTCTTTTAAGGATAACTGCAGCATTACATACAAAATATGGGAATAATATCTTAAAAAGGATTTATTTACTGTCACGATGTATAAATAGCAGTGAGTTTATTCAGTTTTATCATTTTGTATTAAAAGAGTCTTCTTATAGGTAGGATGGATTTTAATTTACTTTGTTGAGGAGCTTTGATGCTCTAAACAGTTTTTTTTAGATCCTTAAATGGGTAATTGTTCCCCATACTTGTTTCTGCTATTTTAAAAGATTTTTAAAAATTGTTTTACATACTACATATATGGGTTCAATAATATAGAAATGATCCGTGGGAGAGCTTTAATTTTTTTTCCAATATTTACCCCCTTCTTTTAAAAATTTAGGACAGAAAAGTGTAGTGAGTGACGTAAAGTACAATTTGTATGTCTTTTCTATCTGTAAAGGTAAAGAAAAAATAAAAGAAGGGAGTAAAAATTGGAAAAAAATGTTAAAGCTTCCCCCACGGATTATTTCTATGTTGAACCTATAGAACAGTCTGTAAAATATTTTTTAAAAAATCTATTAAAATAGCAGAAACAGGTATACGGAACAATGAGGAAGTTTCATCAATTTTTCGATAGCCCATGAAAACTAAGTGGACACGTGTTTTTTATTTTTTTCATAAGGCGAAAAATGAGGCAGATACGCCTTGAAATGTGCTTACCATGCATAGTATATCTATATATACAAAACTAAAAACTGGCATAGCTCTCGTAATATTCATATTTAGTGGAAATAAAAAAATACTTATCGATTTTTTTTCACTGTTGTAATAAAAAATAATCAGTTTAATTTCTGAGGAATCTTCCTAATTACTCTTAAATGTCTTAAGGTTTTCATGAGCATTTAGACATGTGTATAGTCTTAAGAATTTTGTATCTTGGTACATACTACCTACATATTTTGTATTATTGGCTTTTTCCAAATAGACTACTACTACTACCTGTGTAAGTTAATGTAAATAAAACGTTTATATCATGATGTTTTGTTTTAATAAACCTTTCTTTGCCCCAAAGTTATTTTAGCTATTCAATGCAACAAAAATTCATATTTTAAAAAACTAAAAAAATGTGTATTTCTTGCCCACAGATTGTGGTATGTAATGTGTGAATGCAAAATACTTTAACATTACAACTCTCTTTTAAAAGTAGTACCTATTCAAGACTAACTTAAGGAGAAAGTAAAATTTAAGGCAAACGCATATAAAAAGGGTTTTATTAGGAGGTGCTTCCACTTTTTAATAGTTTTGAATCAAAGGGATGATTTTAAAAAATATATATATTTGAAAATTTACAAGTTTCAGTACTGCGCCTGTGTTACACCAGATTTTACAGTATAAATCGTTCAAATTTTCTTCGTCATAAAATCATTTTGGGCAAACCAGTTAATATTTTTAACAAAAAAAAATGCATGCCACACATAAAGAATGTAAAAATTAGGTAGGTACCAAAATATTTGGTAGTATTTTTTTTGCATACCTATCAATGGTTTATTCCTTAAGCATAATTATATACTTACTGTCATATTTTTACATATTTTAATTGGTTTTTGTGTCGCCCAGGGACGAGGAAAGAAATAGTTTTTATTTTTTTTTTGTCTCCAAAGCCAAAGCAAGATTCGGAAAAAATAGCAAAAGTTGTATATTTTATCGGTTGGTCTATTCTATTTCTTTTAAAAGCCAATGGTTTGCAATTTTTGTGTTAAATATATCATCTATCAACTTGCTTTTAAATTTTTGGTAATATATACAACGGCAAAAATATTTTTCCAAATTCTTAAAATCCGGACCTGTCGCTTATTCGCGGCCATGCGGTGATGAAGCACGTGGAATCGATCGATAACCTGCTAATTGAAACTGCGCAGTCTCAGAATTACCTTCTTGTGTTTACATCTGAAGGCGCATGAATCAGTATGATTTGGATCACTTTGTGCTTATCCATATATGGAGATCGGTGGATTATACCCATTTGTAGCAATGTTATGTTTACCTTTGTTTAGTATATTTGGCACAACGAAGACAACAATTTTTTACGAAAAAATGATGTCCTATCATTATTCCCTTTTTATAAGTCCTAAAAGAAATCGCACCTTAAGTTGCAAATATAATACTACGAGCAGCAGATGCAAGAAAATTGAGTCCCACAACAATTGCAAATATTAAAAGAATGGAATAAAATCAGAGAAAAGTTACGCCTGTAATATGTATTTATACTCTGTTTCTTAATGTCTGATAGCACAACAGTAGTGTGTTAATGAGAGCGAGTCCTCACGAGGAGGCAATTTATCGCCTCTAGTTAGCTCTCTCTCGTTGAATTACTGAGGAGTCTCTGTCATCATAAAATTAATATATTTCCCGTCTTGGTCTACATATCTGTTGACCTTGCGTTATATCAACTTTACACAACCTTGAATTTTCCCCTTCCCTCTTACATTAACATAACAAAATCAACAGTTCTGTACGTATTTCTTCACTTCACAGTTTAGTTTTCAATGGAAGAACTCAAATTAAGAAATAGAGTACTCAAGAGAGTCAATTCAGAAATAGTTAGTTCAAAATAAATGGCTTGCTCGATAGGGTCTCGGAATTTAATATCGATATATTGACACATCCCTAACGGAATTTCAATATCGCTATCGATTAGTGACACATCCCTAATGTGATAATATCGATACACTGTCTGGCTCAAGTGGCCATATAACTACTAGCACGCCAGTATTATAAAAAGGTTGTGAATGTGGTGTGTGTGCGAGTGGCGAGTTCGTAAAACGAAAGATAGTTTAAAATTTTGTTAGAACTTAATACGTTAAAAGTACATTATAATATATGTGATGTATGTATTAGGAAGTTAAAAATTCTATTTAATAAAACAAAGATAAATAAAATTATTTATTTTATTTATTCAGAAAAAAAATCTTATACATATAAAATACATTTGAAAGCGCACACATAGATAGTGACTCGGAATGATAAAAACATTTTGATGTTGAAGAAATTAAAATTGGTTGGCAATCTAATTCAATTATGCTTATTCGTTGGAATATTTTCTTAGATAATCTGCTTTTTCGTTTTTTTACATACCTAAACAAATTGTGGTTCCTAAGTCAATTTTTTCGCAATTGGTGAAAATGGTGCAGAATTGTGTAACCTATATTCCAATCGATAAAGGCTGATTTTCATATATAGGACTGTGCACCGACTGTGCGCCTACCGTGCACCTACCGTATCGTTGTCACTGTAAATCAAAAAATTATATGTTCCATATAAAACCCACTGCAGCCCTTATTTACATTTTCACATGTAGGACTGTGCTACGACCGTGTTGCGGTCGTCCGGTCCTATTGTGAAAAAAGAGAAGACGCGCGACGGCCGCAGCATGGTAGGCGCACAGTCCTATATGTGAAAATCACCCTTTAAATGGTGATTTTTCATAAACCAGACAGCTTCCTTGTGCGCTTCAGGAGAAAGAGAATTTAAATAAAATGGTTCATCGCATCATAGGCTGCCAATTCTTTAGGTAGAAACTTATTTTTTTCATGTTTATGTGCTTGAATATCCAAAACTAACCCCATGTTTTTAAATTAGATTTTTTTTTAAACAATGTTTTTATTGGATTCGGATACGGTTCTTCAATTTTTGCATATTAGGAAGATCGAAATTTATAATACATACAATACAACATATTTATTATTGCTTATATTCAAGAGAAGATCATTATAGGGATATCCTTCAAAATTCAAGAAATTTTCATATTTCTCAAATTTATGTCCATTAAATTCACTTGTATTTGCTATTTAACGATGTCGGTTTTAGTATGTGTATTGTAGGATTTTTATGTTGTCTAGGGTTTCTTCTTGGTTAGAGAAATAATGTACTTGTCAATCAGTGGGGTTTATTGGATGTTAAATAAAAGGAGACTACTCTAAGTCCGGTAAATGGTTGAAACAGAATACAAATCTGACACTTTGACTCCTACCAGGTATGTCACTTCACCATTTCAGTCAACATCAACAGTACTAGCTTTTTAAACTGAAATTACAACTTCGGCTATCGTTTTCTCGTCTTCGATGTAAGTATACCCACGTCTTATAATCTTAAAGGGCTTTTGAGATGCAACCACACGTCTTTGTGATGATCTACGTCTTTACTCCCTTCAAACGTCTTTCCGCATACGGTTTGTTACTGTTATTTTCGACACTGGTGTATTGATGTGAACATAGGCGCAGCGTTCAGAGTCAAATGCGAAGTAGAAATTAAAAGGTGAGTATTAGAAAACAATAAATAATCATTTCCTTCAGTACTAATAAATCTAAAGATGTCCATGATCGAAGTGGCTCTGATGTCAGCAAAAGTGCATAGTTTTAACATTTGGATGTCTATTTCAAAACGTCGACACAACGCCAACGTTTGCGGAATGTATTTAATGTCTTAGGCGTGAAGGAACATATTATGAACGTCAGCTCTCGTCTAGTATAAATAAAATAGGATACACTTATACGTTGCAGCTTGGCTAGTGTTTTTTACTCTATCAGATATTTTTTAAATTTTTACTGCTTTGAACGCTGTAATTTGTTTAATTCATATCACATGTCCGCTTGTTGCTTCTGTAATTACCAATTATTATTTCAAATTATATTTAACTAACAAAGATGGTATACAATTATTTAACGCATATTGCTCTATTACAACAAATAATTGCAATAGTAATTCATTCTGTCTTAGGGCAATGGAAAAAACGACGGTTAATTTGCTGTCATAATTATAGGCTTGGATTTTTCAAATATCAGATTAGCAATATGATCGAAAAGTCTATTTTTGGTTCTATGATGGTTCGTAAATAATTAATTGAAAAGTAAAAAGCCGATCAACTATGAAAGTTCCATATAATGTTAGCTATAAGTAAGTGGCAACCCCAGCAAGAACTTTGATTTATTAACATTTTAATAACAGAAATACCAGCAAAATTACCAAAATAGTAATGAAATAAATTAATATAAAACTAAATATAAGACAAAATGTTAAGCTTTCAGCTATTTTCATTAGTTTCATATTACTAAGAATTAATGATTTTTGCCTCCTTCCAGAGCCAGGTTTGCCTAAATGCAGACTCCAAAGATCAGTCCACGCTCAAAAGTTAGCGTAGCGCCTTATGGCAATGGTTTTCTTAGGGGAAATAACTATGCATTGTAGCCAACTCGAGCGCAAAATGCACATAAAACGCTAAAAAATTATGCATTTATTTAATTGCCTTCAGAAAAGAGGCTAAAATCAAGCAATACGTTAACTTGGCAATGTCGTTCTCCATAAGCGCCACCCTTACCTTTCGAGGGTGGACTGATCTATAAGAGCTAGATAATTTCGAGCATAATTCTTGTTTAAATGAATAATTTCGAATACAATATTTGAACTTAGATTTATTACAATTTTTAACCTCGGTAAAAAAAATTAAAACTGGTAAATCGTCACATAATTGTAAGACGAAATTGCGATTACAATTTTTGAACTTAGATTTATTACAATTTTATTACAAAGCTTAATAAAATATCTTCTTTAACCAGCTCCTTTTGATACAGCACAACATACAAAACTAGTATTAAACTAAAACTAACAAGATTGATATAAACTATCATAAAACAATATGTTAAGCTTATAGGTTTCAACCCTTTTCATCAGTTTCATATTATGACGAGTTAATGACGTTAGCACATTTCAAAGGCCAGCTTTGTCTAAATTCAGACTCTAGGAGTTAGATAGTTCCGAGCCTGATTGTTATTTAAGGAAATAATTTCAGATATTATTTTGAACTTGGATGTGTTACAATTTTATTAAAAAGTTTAATAAAATAACTTCTTTACACAGCTTGATTTGATCAGCAAAACCTACTAAATTAGTAATAAAATAAAACTAACAAGATTTATATAATGCTAAACATAAAACAAAATGTATCATCCAATGGATTTATGTTGGTTCATAAATAATTAATTGAAAAGTAAAAACCGGTCAACGATGAAGGTTCCATATAAAGTTAGCTATAAGTAAGTAGCAACCCCAGCAGGAAAATTTTAATATAAGTTTAATAAAAGAACATGACACAGCAAAACTTACCAAAACAGTAATAACATAGATTAATATAAAACTAAATGTAAGACAAAATGTTAAGCTTTCGGCTATTTACGTCAGTTTTATATTACTAAGAATTAATGATTTTAGCCTACTTCCAGGGTCAGCATTGTCTAAATGAAGGCTCCAGGAGCTAAATATTTTTGAGCCTAATTCTTGTTTAAATGAATAATTTCGACTAAAATTTTTGATCATGGATTTATTACAATTTTATGAAAAAGTTTAAATAAAATAAGTTCTTTAATCAGCTCCTTTTGACACAGCACAACATACTAAATTAGTATTAAAATAAAACTAACAAGATTGATACAAAATTGACCATAAAACAAAATATTAAGCTTATGGGTTTCGGCTATTTTATTTACGACAAATTAATGACTTTAGCCTACTTTCAGAACGAGCTTTGTCTAAATGGAGGCTCTAGCTAAATAAATACATGCCTTATTCTTGTTTAAGGAGATAATTTCAAATGTAATATTGAACTTGGGTGTATTACAATTTTATTAAAAGTTTAAGAAAATAGGTCTCCTTTTGACACATCACAACATACTAAATCACGTTTTGCATATCTCTAGCATGCAAAATATCGACTTAATACAAACGCTCTAACACGATCCAATTTTGACATAAATCAGTGCTAAAAAAATACCTTGTGTGCTTAAGACCACCCGACAGGAGTGAAAACCTGAACAAAGCAATATTAAAATAAATGTTAGATGTGTCGGGCATAAATCCTGTTACCTCTCGCATATTAGGCGAACACCTTTCCTTTTAACTACGATCTAATTGAAATACTTATGTCAAAAGTGAATATAAGCATACAAATCAGCATAGTTTTCACTTAAAAAGCCCCAATTTTGGATTTTCAATCGAATCGTACCCCCTCTTTAATTTATAAAAGTTTGGTTTGTCCAGATCATTCAGTTCTCAAGTAATAAAATATTATGTGGTGTATAAATCATTTATAAATTGTATTCTTGTACAGTTTTGGCATAGACTTTTAGTGATAGACGTTTCTATAAAAAATATTTCCCAAGAAAAATAGAAATATTAATTTTGTGACCTGAATCGATGTTTTCACATTTCAAAAATCAATTTTTCCTATTAAACTGTGGTTTGGGTTTTTCGATTATCGCTCCATTACCGGACGTATTTTCATAAGTTACCGATACAAACAGAGGCTCGCATGGGCGACTGTAACATAAATATTAGCCCTAATACCCCCGTTGTTGTCCCTGTTCACCACGATAATTTTTTTGCTTAAAGTACTCCTTTTTACGCATTAAAACTTGTCACCAAGCTTCTTCTAGTCGTTTAGAAAAAATATTTGTTTTTCTTCAATTTCAACACCCTATATTAAGCTGTTTTGCTTATATTGAAATTTAATCCTAGAATTAGCTAAACAATAAAATCCAGAACTTTGACCAGATATTTAAATAACACCATGTATGCATTAATTTATATAACATAACGTTCTTTTACTGACTTGATAGTCAATCCTTCACCTAAAATGAGTAAGAAAAATTAAATATATTAATTATTTCTACCTCAAAACAGATAAAACTAATGGCAAACCAACGTTTGTTTCTGTTGGTCAGAATACAAGAAATATTCCAAAAAAAGCAAAACATTTTTATTAAATTAAAATTCCGTGTCGATGCCACTAAAAATCTGATTTGTAGGAATTGACTATCTCAATTCTTTCACCTAAATTGAGTAAGAAAAATTAAATGAATTAATTATTTCTACCTCAAGAGATAAAAATAATGGCAAACAAACGTTTGTTTTTGTTGGCCAGAATACAAGAAATATTTAAAAATGTTAAATATTTTTATTAAATTAAAATTCCGTACCGGTGCCAGTAATTAATTACATGCGGCTTTTGTATGGAGATATAAAACATAGTTGACTAAGTGAGACTTCTGGGGCCTAAGATCGTTCTTTAACTGGCTTGATAGTCAATCCTTCACCTAAAATGAATAAGAAAAATTAAATATATTAATTATTCTACCTCAAAAGAGATAAAAATAATGGCAAACCAACATTTTTATTAAATTAAAATTCCGTGTCGATGCCACTAAAAATCGTTCTTATTTTGGTTTATAGGAATTGACTATCTCAATTCCTTCACCTAAAATGAGTAAGAAAAATTAAATGAATTAATTATTTCTACCTCAAGGGATAAAAATAATGGCACACAAACGTTTGTTTTTGTTGGCCAGCTGAATACAAGAAATATTCAAAGAAGCAAGATATTTTTATTAAATTAAAATTCCGTGTAGGTGTCACCAAAGACAATCCACAGTTTAGACGGGCGACGCAATGCTTTAAAAATGGGACATCGAATGGAGGCTCGCTTCAAAAAGCGAGCCTCCACGATAAATATCGGCCACGTTCTGCATCTACTGATTCAGAGATGGCGCCATTATAGAAATCTGCCTTGGGTATCGTTCATAGAAAGCCAGCTGAGGTTGCCGTTGTGCCTATTTTCTATTAAGCATTAGTGAAACGAAAGACAATTACTGTAAATTGTCTTTGATGAAACCAATGAAACATAACATTAAGACATTTCGTTTCATTTAAAATAATAAATAATTATAGTGACAGTGTTTGCTAGTTTTTAACATTACTTCTAGAAATAAGTTATTTAATATTAAATAATTTAGACATTTGGTCATATATAAAAGGTGTCCTAAATAAAAGGAGATCTTAGGTCGAGCACAAGAACGGATTAACAAATAATGGATATACTAATTTGTGGGCATGATTTTCAATAACTCAACTTATTTCGATGTTAATGTTAAATAGAACATATCTTCTACAAATGGTATTAGCAAATTAAGAAGCATTAAAACACCTATAAATGAATAATAGTTAATATATTTTGATAACAAAAACAGCATGCTCTAAACTAAGTAATGAATGATTAAAATATAATTAGATTGTCTTTGACATAACCAAACATTTATATTTACCATAAAAATCAAACCGCCAATAACGATGTGCAATAAATATGTTCTAGTTAAACAAAAATGTATACAATGAAGATATAACAACAGCTTAATTATATCAAAGAATTGTCTTTGATTATATAGATCACAATCTGCTATCTCGATTTAGGTTATTAGAATATATTTGTGGCTCTAGAACTATTACGACTTCATAATTTTACTTGTTGTTTTATCATAATTGCACTGGTTTTTATTATGCACAGCTCTTACTATCACAAGTATTATGCGCCTATTATTACATGGTTGTAGATAAAATATTTAATGTAACATGCAGCAAGGAAATCTCCTATTTCGCAGTGACAAGAGAAGAAAGGCAAAATAATTTTTCATTTGTCAATTTTGTCGTGAATATTATAAACTTAATCGCTTGTATTAAGTCCCGGAAAAAACGAAATCTAACTGTATTATAATAAAACTATATATTTAAAAGAAAAGCATAATATGCTTTGAAGTAAATTATTGCAGCTGATTACAGTTAAAGTAATCTTTGTTATGCCTTAAATGAAATGCATACTATGCATGTGAAAGTGCATAAGAAAATCAAATTAGTCTCAGGATGGATCCCTCAGTTTTTCTTTAAACTAGGGTGACCAGATGTCTTTGCACAAAAGCAGAACAACTAAGACAAAAAAAACAGATTTTCGATAAAAAAAGCCTGACATTTAAAAAATGTATATCATTAACTTTAACAAATTTTGTATTTTGTGCAGAACATAATTGCACATAAAAAATGTTAGATATTAACATTAACTTAACTTAACCTAAAACTAAAATATTTATAACTTAATTCTAAATCAAGATAATTTCTACATTAGGTGCAAATTACCTATACATTTATTAACATACTTATCGGAAGAACCAATTTATTAGGGTGGTCAACTGGTGAAAAGCTACTTTTCGGTAGTGACAAATTGTGATATAACGACACGCTGATGGGCCAGTATTGAACGATCTTGTTTCGTTCACTTTTTATAAAGTGACATTTTGTATTTAAGATAAAAGTGAAATATTGTACAGTTTACATAACGGGCGTAGAAAAAAAATAATACAGAAAACGCTTGGTTCTTTAGAAAAAATTTCCATTGAATAAAAAACTGTTTTGAAAAGGGCAGTTTGTTGCGAAATTCAGTAAACATGACACCAAAAAAAATGTTTGCACTAATACGTCAAGCCTAACAAGTTCTATGTTTATATTATAGTTATAGCAATTGTTTAGCCTTGACTCTACGAATATATACCGTGCGTTCCATTTATCTTGATAACATTTTGATTCGCTGTAACTTTTGTTTTTAAAGATATCAAGGTAAACAAAAAGACAAAATGTAGGGTTGGTAGCCAAGTTTTTTTCTAAGTTAAACATAAATCAAAATACTAACAATTTCCTAAAATATAAGCATACTCTATATATTTTTTAAATGGAACACCCCGTATATTACTACATTTTTGGACTCTCTAGAAAAATCTAAACACACTTCGTGTATAATATCCTATACCTATCTTTAGATGTTTACGAAATATTTACAGTTGAAAATCGGGCATTTTGACAGGCTTTAAAATCTAAACCGCACGAGATCAAAGAAAGCGCTTTGCACATTTCTATCTTAGGTTTTCATAAGCTATCGAACGACAGTGACTTTGAATTTAACCGGAGGTTTAAAAGTTCCGGTTAATTTTATCCGCTGGTTAAATTCAAAGTTACCGTCATTCGATAGGTCATAAAAACCTAAAATAAGAATGTGCAAACCGTTTTCTTTGCTCTTGCGCTGTTTAGATTTTAAAGCCTGTCAAAATGACCGACTTTCAACTGTCAATATTTCGTAAACACCTAAAGATAGTTATAGGATATTTATACACGAAATGTGTTTAGGTTTTTCTAGAGAGTCCAAAAATTTACAGAGTGTCCATTTAAAAAAATATATAGAATAGGCTTATATGTCAGAAAATTGTTAGTGTTTTGTTTTATGTGTAACTTAGAAAAAAACTTGGCTACCAACCCTTCATTAGACTATAAATATTGTTATAACCGTACTACAAAATAAAGGAAACTGGGTACTTGATTATACTGGATAACAGGCGTTGACAATTTTAGTATTTGTTTAAATAATGTACTGGTAAGTAAAGTTAAAATTCGAATCCCTGTCAAACCCAAATTAACAGTGGCTTCTAGAAATTAAACAGCCAATTAAAAATCTGAGCACTTTGTCCTGTGTATTTTGTTTATAACTGAAACTCTATATATTGAATAAATACGATCTGGCAAAAATAATAACGATTTCTAAAATATCCCATATTTAACCAACTTTCTATAATAAAATGTTTGGACAGATTGTCCTATTATCGTTCTAACTGCGGGAATATTCCTTGTTATAATGAACATTAAAATCTACAGTTGCGAACCATGTAACTATGCCCTTTTTAGCTAACAGTGCAATATAGCAGGAGTGACTAGTTCAAATTGTCATTAGGGCAATGAGCCACCTAACAATTTCTCAACAAATAAATGATCTGATAATAAAAAACAAAATGTAATACAATTTCGTAATACCAAAGTCAATTAACTGTAAATTTGTAAATTGTCTTTGGTAATACCTTCAACTTAGATTAAAAATGTTCATTTTATAGGTTAAAATTAAGGATATTTAATAAAGGCACCGAACAAATATGCATTATTTGTTCGGTGGTAAAGGCTAGAAATCACCTCTTATTATCATAATTTGGCTATAAATACCAAGTATTTAAAAATAGTAATAAAATTAACGCATTTTTATGTTTTTCAAAATAAAAAACGTTTAAAAATTCTTACGAGGTTGGTTCAACCCCGTAGAATCAGAACCATACAAAAGCAGTATTTTATCTTGCCCCTAATAAAGTGTATTTGTTTCTCCGTTTCGAAGTACTCCTTTAGAAAAAAAAATGTGTGTGCCTAAGACCACAGGTAAAAGTGAAAACTTCAACAAGCGGGTTCATCGTTGGCCAGAATTTCAATCCGAGCCTTCGTTGCAGAGATACGGGCAAAAAACGGTTTTTCCCCCAAAATCCCCCCCTTAAATTAGACCCCCGGTTCCGCCGTATGGTCTCAGGTGGCCTCCCATAGGGCGCAGCTACCAGAAAAATTTCGACCCCGTACCTCTTGCCGTTCTCCCGAAATTAATTATTTAAGTTTTTTCTTCTCCCCTCCCCTGGCCAAACGGGGGGGAGTACGGGATCCCGTTTTCGTCCAGGATCTTCTTTTTACCCCGGCTACATTCCCTGAAAATTTCGGTCCTCTACCTATACGGGAACCTGCCAGTAGTCTCATTCAACCCCCCCCCC
>JAEQML010072088.1:0-15735 GCA_016904865.1 Pissodes strobi
AACTTTCCCTTTGTTTCATCTTAAACACACTTCGCAGGCATCTCTTTCGTAGAATTAAAATTCTTTGTATATCACATGAGTTACCCCAAAAAATTAGGCCATATTTTATACGAGAGTGAATAAAAGCATGATAGGCACACAGGGCAGCCTCAAAACCCACTCTCTCAGAAACAACCCTTAGAGCAAAACAGTATTGCGCAACTTTAGTAGCAACACCCTCGATGTGCTCCCTCCAATCCAACCTCCCATCAATACAGACACCCAAAAATGATACACTTTCCTGTGATGTGATTTGCTCGTTTCTATACAAAAAACCAAAGTGATGTTCCCCTCTATTGCTAAAAAGGACCGATTGAGTTTTGGAAATATTCAAACATAGGTTGTTGGATGAAAAGTACCCATCGAGGGCTTCCATTGCATTTGAAACCCCCTTCAGTAACAACTCACCACTACTCTCACTAAATATCAGTGTTGTGTCGTCAGCATATAGTACAGTCTGCTCCCCAGAGACCTTTGGCAGTTCCGTTGTGTAAATAATATACAACAGAGGTCCAAGTATTGATCCTTGAGGCACTCCCCTAATCACATCAACCTTTCTTGATTTTAATACCCTTCCCTGAGTATCAGACTCCACCACCTGCTGAGTCCTATGACACAAATATGATGTAATTAAATCAAGAGCTTTACCCCTGATTCCGCACATTTCCAGCTTATCAACAAGTTTCTTATGGTCTACACTATCAAAGGCTTTAGAAAGGTCCAAGCACATGGCCAACGTTTGCTGTTTATTATTTAAGGAGTCTAATATGTTGATGAGAGCCTGATATATTGCTCTTACCGTGGACTTGCCCTTTCTAAATCCATTCTGTCTATCTGATAAAACCTTATGCCTTTCAAAAAATGATAGAAATCTATTGTAAATAACTGTTTCAAAAATTTTACTTATGTTAGGCAACAGGGATATTGGCCTGTAATTATCTTCTTGATCCCTTTTACCTTTTTTGTACACTGCTTTAATAAGTGCATTCTTTAATTTGTTAGGAAAAATACCCGTTGACAAACACAAGTTTAAGACACAGGTCAGTGGTTGTATGATCAAATCTGCTACCTCTTTAATCACTGATATAGGAATATCATCGTCGCCTGTAGCCTTTTTATTTTTCAATTGTCTTATAATTTTTAAGGTTTCTTCTGGATCAACCGGTGACAAGTAAATGGACTGGACCACCCTACCGGGCATATATAAATTACTGTTTTGAGAAGCCACATTTGGACATGAATTTAAAAAATAACTATTTAGTGAGTTTACTATTTTGAATGAATCATTATATTTCCAGAGCAGAGGTCCTCCTGTTAGCCTGATCAGTAGTTTGCCTCACAATCTTCCATGTAGCCTGTATTTTATTTTCGGCATTATTAATAAAATCTTTATTAGATATCTGTTTGGCTTTATTTATTACTTTTTTTAAAACACTACAGTAGGTGTTGAAGAACTGATGCGAGACCTGACCCTCAGTTTTTTTATAGTATAGCACGCGTTTATGCCTACAAGATGTTCTTATACCATTGGTTATCCACGTGTTTGTCTTTTGGTTTGTACATTTATTTTTAATAAATATTCGATTAAACAAATTAGCAAACAAATTTAAAAATATATTATATGCCACATCGGGTGACTCAGACTCACACCCCGGTGACCAGTCGATTCCCTCAAGTTCTCGTCGAAAATGCTGCACTTTATTAGGTGTAAAGACCCTTTTAAATACATATTTTGGTTTATTATTTTTAAATTGATCTATTTCCAGATAAAGGATTTGCGCTTTGTGATCTGAAAGTGCAGTATTCAAGACATATGACTGAAGGTCCGAACTCACATTGGAAAAAATGTTATCAATAAGAGTAGAAGCATTTTGGCATGTTCTTGTAGCCTCAAATATGGTCTGGGACAAATTAAATACATTTAGCAAATCTAAAAATTTTTTTACCTTATCATTTTTTTCGAATAAATTAATATTAAAGTCTCCGCCCATCACCAATTTATATCTAAGATACCTTTGAAATATAATATTTAAAATGTCTTCCATTATTTCCAAAAAAATGTCATAGGATCCCTGACCTCTTCTGTAAATACAGACCGCCACTATTTTAAGTCTGGCGTCCACAGCACATGCTATCTCCACCACCCCTTCAACACTTCGATCACTTATATTCTTTTCATCCTCAAAACTGAGTTCCACATCGGAGTAGATACAAGCACCACCATGTTCCAAATCAGTACGGAAAAAACATGACACCATTTCATATCCATCAATCTTAACAAAGTTCCTTTCCTCCGTTTTCAGCCAATGTTCGTTAAACAGCAACAGATGGGGTTTATTTGAGAGTCCATCGATTAAACACTCAATATCCAATGTTTTGTTTCTCAGCGATTGAATATTTTGGTGTAAAAAACACATGTTTTCTTTACTTTGTGTTCCATATTGACAAACTATACTTGCTGGTTGCTAAAGGTCAGGAAGATACTGTATTTTCGACTTTTCCATTTGCACCAAGTGGTAAAAAGTAGGGCATGATACACTGTATGCTGAGTGATTTACATTTAAACCCGTATTAT
Organism: Pissodes strobi; assembly: GCA_016904865.1. NCBI lineage: Eukaryota > Metazoa > Arthropoda > Insecta > Coleoptera > Curculionidae > Pissodes > Pissodes strobi. The sequence goes on from JAEQML010072088.1 coordinate 2,615, forward strand.
GTTTTTCATTGGAAGCCTTACAGTTTACACATACATAGTTCTGACTTAAACAGTCTTTAGACTCATGATCATCTTCACAACATTTTGCACATGATTTAGGTTCTGTGCAATTATTTGAGTAATGCCCACATTTGTTGCAGTTGTAGCATCTAAACACATTGATATATTCAAAACATCGACAAGCCCTCAGACCAACAAACAACCTAAATTCAGCTTTATTTTGCACATTTTTGAAAGTGGTAGGATCGCACTGTAGGATAGCGAGGTACGTCTTTACCATCTTTTTGGTAACTAGTAGTTTTAGATCACAGCCTTCATGAAATACTGCACTGTTCTGCAATTTAATGGTTTGAATTAGTTCCTGTTCTGAATATTTCCTTTCAATACCAACTATTTTTATACAGGGGTTTCGTTTTTTCGGTATAGTTGTAGAGAAGTGCTGACTCAAGGTATTCTCTATACTTGCCTTCAACTTACTTGCTTCTTTATTATCTCTACATCTCATGACGACCGCTCCATTTTTTGCCTCCCTCATGCCAGTTATCCCAACATTTAGTGGCATTTTGTTCAAACTCTGCTGCAAGCACTTTTTTGTTTCCTTACTATCACATTCTTGGGTGGGCTTAATTATTAAAATACCTTCTTTGAGCGCTTTTGCATAATTTAGTTCCGCTTGTCTTTCAGAATCATTTTTTGAAACATTTGATTTTCCTTGAGATGACGCGATCGATGATAGACATTTAGCTGTCTGTTTGACAATAACATCTGTCTTGGTCTCCAATTCAGCAATCCTATCGAGAACTTTTAGATTCTGAGTAACTGCCTTAACACAAGCATCGCAAAACCACATAATATTTTCGCTATCCATTACTGCCTTTGATATCGTATCTTTGAGCTTTACGCACATATTATGAAATACCCTGTTACAAAACAGACACTCTACATATTTGCCATTTACAATAAAATTGTCTGAACACTCACCGCAAGTCCCTGACGGAACCATTCTCGGATGTTTGCGGCAACGTCGCTTCCAAGACACCGCTGTAGCACTCCTAACGGTTCTGATTTACGATATTTTTTCCGATTTCTTTCAACGTTCCGAACAAAATATAAACACTGTTTCAGCAACAAAGACTGTTTTTTATGTCGAAAATACTTAACAAAATCAAAATAATACGCACTGTTTTTAATTGTGTATGTTTTTTAAATTTTCCTACGACCAAAAACACATGAAAACTAACAATTTTTACTGAGGCCCGAGAAAAAACAAACACCAACCTACTATATTAAAAGATTTTTTCCATTATTAGAGACCTCTATATAAAATATTTATTTATACATATTTAAATATATATTTTATATATAAATAATGAAATATTTATTGTAAGAAATAAATTATAGCTAATAATATGTATAATGATTAATTATTAATTATTCTTATTACTTCAAATAAGGAGAGAGATGAACTAATCGTATTAAAAGAAAATATTAATAATCAAAAGACTGAAATAAAAAAACTGAAGGATAATAATAAATTTACTAAAAACAATATGATTTACTTCCGCAGGCTCATAATGACCTTAAACTAGTGAGTGAAAAAGCAGATGTTTCCCTGCTCGAAAATGAGAACATGCTACTCATAAGAGAAATGAGTAAACTCTCTAGTGAAAAGAAAACTCTAGAACTTGTTAATAATTAAATCAATGAAAAATGTATAGTTTACAAGGAACTAAACAGTGAACTTGAGTCGAAGTGTAAACATATGGAAGAAAATAACAACAAATGTAACCTAAACGTTAGCTATGCTCAGGTGGCTTAGTAAATCACAACACAACTACAGAAATAATTTAAAAACAACTCAGTCATTAATAATCTCTCCAAGGGAAACACAAACAAAAAATTGAATTGAAAAGAAACTTAAGCTTGAAACATTAAATGTTCAAGTAATTACAGTGAAAGAAATGAACGAGGGCAAAGTGAAAATCATATGCTGCAATAAAGAAAGAAAATAAGTATGAAGCTAATACAGAACAATCCGAAAGACCTATAAAATCAAGATTACTGGAATCAACAAAAAGTATGAAATTTAAGAACTAGAACAGAACTGAACGTTACAAAAACAAAAACAAGTACCTAAAGGTAGCTTGCATTCAACAGATACAAAATAAGAGTGAAAATGTAAGATATGGCAAAGATAATACACAAACTAGCAGAACTTATAATGCCTATGTCCAACTAGAACCGGAATATTTCCACTATATAATGTCAATTGGAAAATTTTTTATTGGGTGGCAACGATGTTCTGTATATGAAGAATTAAATATGAACAGGTGCTATAAATGTTGTGGATATGGCCATAGTGCTAAAAAATGTAGCAACAACTTTAGATGTGTGTATTGTGCTGGTGAACATGAGAGCAAAGCATGTCAGAACAAACAACAGCTGACATGCTGTAATTGCTTGGATGCTAATAATAAATATAAAGGGAACAGAACTGTAAATCATGAAGCAAGAGATTATAAAAACTGTGAGACGTATAAGTCAAGACTGAATTATCTAAGATCAAAAATAGACTATTCATCCTCATCATAATTATGGCTGGTAATGTGGAAGATCTTGAAATTGGTGAAGATTTGTTCGTCGAAGAAACTGAGTTTACTGATGTGCAATCCGTGAATAAAGAATTATAAAATCCTAAAAATGTATTGTTCTTAGTGTAAATATTAGAAGTTTGAATGCAAATATTGATAAGTTTAATATATTTGTTAATAGATTGGACAGCAAGCCTCTGGTGATTGTCTGCACTGAAGCATGGAATTTATCGGGTTTGGACACTTGTAATTTCGAAGGGTATGATGGTTATTTTAATGATGGCAATATTAATAAAGCAGATGGTGTAGTTATCTTTGTTAAAAAAGAACTAAAAAAAGAAGTTAAGCATGAAACCGTAGAAAATTCAAAAGTAATTAGTTGTATATTAGCTTGTTATAATGAAGCAATTAAAATATCTAGTATATATTATAGGTGTCATGATTACAAAAAAGGTATCTTTATTAGGAATATCAAAAGTTATTTAATAATGAACAAAAAAATTAAAAATCACCTAATATTGACATGTTAAATATAGATGAAGATGGTTAAAATTTTCTTTACAATTTCCTTGAATTTCAATACACACCAATGTTCCAAAAAATAACTAGGCCTAATGATAATAATGTAAGCACGGGAACCTGCATAGATAACTGTTTTGCTAAAACTGCTCTTACTTGCAAATCTTATAAATTTAATCAAATACTCTGTGATCACTTCCCACTTTTTATGACTGTTGATATAAATATAGAAAAAATGCCACCCTAAAACGCAAGATAAATTCTTAAATTATAAAAAACTGAATAAATTAGCACCAAAAACAACCTTGGTATAAGCTTCTGTCTGTGCAGGATCCTGATACTACTACCAATGAATTTATTGATCTGATTATAAAGGCACAAACTAAAAAGAAAAATAATAAGGATAAAAATATTGCACGAAAAAATTGGATTACACAGGGTATAATTAAATCATGTAATACAAAAGAAATACTTTATAACATAATTATGGAAAGCTAATCCAGATAATGCAGTGCTAAAGCAAAATTATAAAAGTTATGTAAAAATACTTGCTAGAGTTATTAAATATGCTAAATACAATTTTGAGAAAAAAGAGATTGATAAATGTGGTAGAGACACTAAAAAATTATGAAAGTACATAAATAATAAGCTAAATAGAAACAAAAATTGCAAAAATATAAAGATGGATAAAATAATGAACAATGACACAATTGTAACTAACCCAAAAGATATTGCTGATTCTCTCAATGGTTTCTTTGGCAATGTTGGAGTCAATCAATAAACCAAAGAAAGAAAAATTTAAATTGCCAAGCTTTAATGAGCATACTTTATTTTTAGAGCCAACTTCCCCGGTGGAATTATTGAGAATAATTAAGCAAATGAAAAATAAAGCAGGAGGAATTGATGGAATAAAGGTGCTCGTATTAAAAAATATTGATAAGCTAGATACGTTGTTGACCCGTTGGCGCATATTTTTAATTTGTGTATTATATTCTGTTTGGTCAAAAGCTCTGAAAATTGCTGAAATAGTGCCGGTATTCAAGTCTGGAGACAATGAACTTCCAACCAATTACAGACCAATTTTTTTAATAACGAGCATTGCAAAAATATTTGAAAAAATAATACATATCAGGCTATATAAATTTCTGGATAAATACAATTTGATGTCAAATAAACAGTTTGGATTTAGAAAGAATATTGGTACTAAAGATGCAATTTATAATATAACTAGTATCATAACAAATGGAATAAATAATAATAAAAAAGTCTTAGGAATATTTTTAGACTTGGCTAAGGCTTTCGATACTGTCAATTATAAAATATTGTTAACAAAATTAGAAAGCTATGGTGTTAGAGGTACTTCCAAAGAATTATTTGAAAGAATAGGTTTCAGAAAGTAAAAGTGAATACTGGTGTCCCTCAAGGAACTATACTCGACCCACTCTTGTTCATAATCTATATAAATGATTTACTAGATCAGTTACCAGACAACAACATATCTTCTTATGCCGACGATACTGTTATAATATGCACAGACTCATCATGGGAAAAAGTATGAGAGAAAACGAATAAATATCTAAATATTGTAAATACATGACTTGGACTAAATGAATATCGTTAAATGTTAAGAAAACTGTATTTATTACTTTTGGTTCTTACATAGATAGCTTCCCAAGCATTATAAACATTCACATTGATGATAAGCCAATACAGAGAGTAGAAAATTGTAAATATTTGGGTTTATTAATAGGTAGTAGATTAAAATGGAAGGCACATATTGAAAACTTAATTAAAAAATCAAAATACTTAATTTATCTATTTTAGAAGGTGTCACACTTCATGAATGCATTTTCGCTGATGACAGCATATTACGCTACACAATAGACTAATAAAAATAATTTGTAAAAAAGATACTAACATAAGACTGCCTCTATCTATTAGACAAAGTTTCCTATTAGAATCAATTCTCCATAATTACACTGAACTATCAACAAATTTTAAAGAATCTAGCAAAACCACTAGAACAAAAATAGCTCTACCAAGTATTAAAAAGACACTAGCATTGAATAGTAGCAGAATTGTGACAATAAAATTATTTAATGTAATTAATCAATGCTAAAAAATTAATAAGCTTACAACTAATAGTAACGAATGATTTAATAAATAAAAGGATCTCAGCCACGCCTTGCCTATAATACTATTTTTTTGTTATTCTAAATTATAGTGTAACTATTAAGTTTATTTGATAAAGTATTTAGTTTAGGTTCTTAGTTTTTAAGCTCAACTAGGTCTGCGCACAGGTTTTTTTTTTGTTATAAGCCTCTTGCAGTTTTTATGTAGTGAAGCCCCATACATAAAATGTATCCCAATACACCTGATCCAAAATAAATAAATAAAAAATATTTACAAATATTAACTTTTTCGTGACTTAACAAATTTAATTTTCTATCAGAATTTAAATAAAATATATTTCAATAATTATTTTAATTAATTTGTAAATTTCATCAATATGAAAAATTTATATTATATTAAAAGTTTTTTTTTGGTATTAGAGACTTCTTTCTATATAAAATATTCATACATACTTAAATATATATTTTATTTATAAATAATGAAATATTAATTTATTGTAAGAAATGTATTATAGCTAATATATGTATAATGATTAATTAATTATTCATCACTCTTATTAATATATATTATTCATATAACTAGTAGAGCGCTATTATATTATGTAATTAAAATTTAGTACATTTAAATTCAATGTTTATAATATCAAATAAGTTTTAATTATTCTCTTTCACCTTTTAAAAATTTCTTTTACTGTTTTCATAAAAAATAGGGTATTTATATGCACGGATATTTTAAATTAAAGCTGAACATATATTTATTAAAAATATGAATTACATAGCGTATTATTAAGATATACTAGCGGTATTAATTAATAGGTTGTTGATATATTTATAATGTATTTATAAATGTTTATTAATTAGACATGGTATTAAATATTTTTTTAGATATCCAAAATTTTCAAATAATGTTGTTACCCGAAGATTATATCCAAAATTATCCAAAAATGCCAGCAATTTCAAAAGTATCTAATTTTTTTAAATAAAATCACCTACTAATAAAATATCACATAATATTTTGCAGATCAAAAATTTCAGATTTTTCATATAAATCTTCGTTATATATTCACAAGTAGCAAAAAAAAATTCAATTTAAGCGGAAATTCTTATATTCATAAAAATTTAGCTTGAAATACTAAAATAATCTCCCACTATTTTAATATCTCTTAATTTATTTTATAAAAAATAGCTCATAAATCAAAATTTCCTTCTACTTACCCAATAATACACAGCATTTTTTTACGGAAGTTTTTAAATTAAATTATTTATTTATTTATTTATTATTTATTAGCAACATCAGTAATTACAAACTGGTCCTTAAGTACTAATTACAACAACTGATATCAAAAACTCACTGATATATACTAATATTACTAATCACTTCAGTGCACAATGGTATATCAAATACTGTGTGTGCACTCATTTGCATTAACCAGCATTTCTAAAGAGGTGCTTAACAATTAATAACCACCTACAATCAAATTATCCAAAAATAGTAACAAAAAAACAAACAAAATTCCAACACTCACAAAACCAATCGAAATAATATCGATAGCAACAAACCTTAATCAGAATTACATTCAAGTATCACAAGTATGTACAACAAATATTCAGACCAAACCTATATTATTAATTACCCAGTCCACTACTTCCCTGTTTACCCTATTGTATTTCTTATTTCCTAACTCAAAAGGTAAACTATTATATATTCTGGGACCTATGCTATTATATGACTCTGACATAAAGAGTGTTTGGGATTGGATAATACAACATTAATATTTGCTGCATTTCTTGTATTAATACCATGACTTAAATCTTCTCTGTAGTACTTTTTTGTTAACATAACTCTAATATCTGATTTTATAAATAATTGATGAGGACTTAAAAGTTTACTATCTTTATACACTAGTTCAGTAGGATATCTTTTTTTCTTAAACAGCATTATTTTAATAACCCATTTTTGAGCAATTGTAAGTTTAGACATGTTAGTTGATCCTGTGCTTCCCCCAAACTAATATTCCATAATTAATTATTGACTCCATGAGTGCATAATAAACCGTTTTTAAAGAAGAAAATGGTAATATTTGTCTTAGTTGATAAAATTTAAAAATCAGTTTTCTTACTTTTCCTGTCACATACTGAACATGCTCTTTCCAAGTAAAAAGTTCATCAATTATTACCCCCAAGTACCGTATAGAAGATTTTTTTTCCCGATCCAGCTATCACAATTACACAAATCTCCTCGATCACATTGGGAGTTGTGCATTTTTATTCTATTAAAGCCTCGCAATGTCCGAGAGGATAGTGAAAATGTCAAAAATTTAGTTTTCTCGATATTCAGGGAAAGTAAACTAGAGTCTAACCATCTTTTAATTTTTTATAACAAGAGCTCGGCATTCCCTCTTGCAGGCTCCCAGTCATCCCCACAAACTATTGCAACAGAGTCATCCGCAAAGCAAAATATTCCCCCCAATTCATGCATGAGGCTGTTTATGTAGATATTGAACAGCAGAGGTGAAAGCACTGTACCCTGTGTCCCTGTGGCACACCAAACTCTATCTCCAACTCACTACTCTTTTCATCCGAGATTCTTACGATTTGCTTCCTCCCAAATAAGTAGGATTTAACAAGGTCATTCGCAATAACTCGAATGCCCACATGTTCCAAACGCTTTAATAGAATTTGGTGTGAAACAGTGTCAAATGCCTTCTGGAGGTCGAGGTATATACCTATCACATTTTTTCCTTCATCCAATTTTTTCAGGATCGACTCTGTAACCCTACACAGAGCATCTTCGGTACTGGAGGCCTCCCTAAAGCCAAATTGATTAGGATGTAAAATCTTATTTTTTTCTAAAAAACCTTTTAATTTAAATATCAAACATTTTTCAACAATTTTACTTATGGAACTTGTTAAAGCAATTGGCCTATAATTATTTGTTAATGCTTTGTCTCCTTGTTTAAAAAGTCGAATAAATTTCGGGAAAAACCCCAGTACCAAAGATAGTATTCACCAAGTAACATAAAGGTTTGACTAATTTATCTTTAAACATTTTTATTATAGAGGAGCAAATGCAATCTTCACCCCCCTTTACCCCTGTCTTAAGGCTCTGAATACTCATTAAAATTTCTTTTTCTGAGCTGGGAGTCAGAAGAAAAGAATTCAGTGTGCGCTCTACATTTTTTCCACAACTATAAGGTGTTATTTTACTTGCTAATTGAGCCCCTATATTTGCAAAAAATGAATTAAACTCATTTGCAATTAACTTTTTGTCATTGAATTCAACATTATCACCATTTCTGATCTTATTTATCTCCACCTTCCGAATCTGATCATTGGTGGCTTGTTTTATTACATCCCAAAGTTTCTTTGGGTCACCTGAGGCTCGTTGAGCAATCTCCTTGTGGTATAGGTATCTAGTTTTAAATCACTTTTATGTGTTATTTTATGATTATTGGTGGTTTTTTATGGACCATCTGTACTTAGGTTAAGATGCTTTGATCATAAGTTGTATAAACTTGAATCAATAAAGCTATTTTTGACTTTGACTTTGACTTAGTCTTTTGAATAAGTTTGGAAAGAGTGTTCCTGTAATTTTTATACCTTTCTAGAAGGATACCGCTATTTTTATTTAAAGTACATTCCTTTTTTAGTTTATTTCTATTTCTTATTGATACTAACAGGCCACCAGTGATCGATGGTTTTAACCTCACTTTTTTATTACTTAACATTTTAGTATTAGTGCATTGTGAAATCATATCCTTAAGCCTATTTATAAACATATCTGTACATTGATTAGCATCCAAACACGACAATACATTCTCCCAACTTTCCCTAACCAATAATTTTTTTTAGTTTGTCATAATTAACCATTTCTAATGATTTTAATTTGTTATTTGATTGAATGCTGTTTTTCAGTGGAATATTTAATAAAATGTCAGCATGGGCTGTCATGCTTTCTTCCAAAACAACACACTTAATATTTTGAAAAATGTTTCCATTACACATGGTCAAGGCATGACTTAGAATTGTTTGCTTTTCTTGTTGCAACATTAATTCCACTAAAAAAACCATAACCTGTCTTTATCCAGCTCATTTATATAGAATAGGCCTCATTAATGACCCAAATTGTGATTGTAGTACGGGAGTTGCTGATCTGGAGCATGTTCTTTTTAGTTGTCCCATTTTGGATACGGACTTGTACCAGGAGCTACGGGAGTTGGGAAGGGACCGTCCTATGTCTGTCCAGTCTATTTTGTCTAACTTAAACAGTTCTGTTATCAACGCCATTATGAGATTTCTATCTCACAACGGTATTAAGCTATAATAATCCCCATGTTTAATTTCTAGTTTTTATTGGCAAACTTCTAAATTCCTTCTTTTATTCCTAGGGTTCTACATCCGAGGCAACATTTCGGGGTGTGTAATGCTCCTCCGTTGCCCGGGAGCGAGAAGAGTCTAAACCTGTGTTGTGCTGTATGTTGACTAACTCCTCTATTATTAAAGTTAAGTTTTATGTAACAGTCAAATCTAGTAGTAGTAGTAGTAGTAAGGGTGGGGGGGCCGAAGCCCGGTAAGTAGGTCTATAAGTCCCTTTTCACCATCCCCGATCCGCCCTCTCCTACCTGGCTACTTCCAACACCCGGCAGACACTGAAACGGCACGTCACCTTGATAAAGGTGAGGACGTCCTCCCAGTCCAGATCCTTTAGATCTTCCCGAGCAAGTGTTGGTGCTCTCAGTATTTTCCTCCTTAGGCGACTCCACCTATCACAAATTCCTATATAGTGGTATGAGGACTCCTCCCCTGTCCCGCAGTTCAGGCAGAGTGGGCTGTCCCTCACGCCGATAAGGTGCAGATGTCTGTTTAGGCTTCCATGCCCAGTCAGAATACCTACCAAGTTCCTGATGTCCTCTCGGCTCTTTTTTAGCAGTCGCCTTGCTCTGGATCCCTCAGGATTTAGAATCATTTCCTTGGCTTGTCTGCATCCTTCTTTTCCTCTCCAATTGTGCTTTGTCTTGTTCCAGGCCCAGTTATTTAGTTCCTGAGATATTTGCCTTTTACTTAAGCCCAGACCAAGTTCTGGAACGACGAAGTGGCTCATTGAGCCTTGTCTCGCCAATTCATCGGCCCGTTCGTTGCCCTCGATGCCACTGTGCCCTGGAACCCATCTGAGTCTTACTTCCTTGTGCACAGCCAATCTGTCTAGAGCGTCTCTACATTCCTGAACTAGCTTACAGCTTGCCCTAGGTTTTTGGATCGCCCTGAGAGCGGCTTGACTGTCCGAGTAAATATATATACTCTCTACACCTTCTGTTACTTCCGCCTTGGTTGCTACTTCCAAAATAGCAAATACCTCCGCCTGGAAAACAGTGGCATATCTCCCCAGCGAAGTGCTTTCTCCTGATTTAGTGTTGTCTAGGTATACACCGGCTCCGGATGACTGTGTATTAGCCATCCATGACCCGTCAGTGTACCATGCGTGTGCGCCGCTCGGCGTACGTACCTGGCCTGACAGCCACTCTTCCCTTGATGGAAATTCCTTCTCAGTCTTAATCTGCCATCTGGACTATTGCCTTTGATCGCAATGATGGGTAGATCCCTACTCATTTTGGCGGCAATAGTCGTATGGCCTTTCCCTGTGTAGTCCGTTCGCCATAGGCCACTGTCGATCATCCTTTTGTGAGCCGCCATTGCCTCTCTCTCAATCCAGATCGGGAGGTCCGGCAGCCCCAGGATGATGTTCAGTGCTGCTCCGGGAGTTGTTCTCAATGCTCCGGTAATACCCAAACAAGCCAGCCTTTGCAGTCTGGCCAGTTTCTGGGCATTAGTGGCTCTGGCCACCGCTGGCCACCAGACCACGGATCCGTAGGAAATCCTCGGTCTTATCACAGCAGTGTACAGCCACTGGAGGATGTAAGGTTTTAAACCCCACTTCCTACCTACCATTCTCCTTAGTTGCCACATAATCGCGGTTGTCTTATTCACCACCTGTTCAACGTGTGCCTTCCACGTCAATTTACTGTCTAAAATAACTCCCAAATATTTGACTTGTTGACTTAGGCTCAGTCTCGTCTGGTAGAGTATGGGATGTATATAACCTGTTAGATTTCGTTTCCTTGTGAAGAGAATGAGTTCGGTCTTCCCTGGGTTTACTGAGAGACCATTCTCCTCACACCAACCTTGAACTATCCGACACGGCACCTGCATACGCTCGCAGACCGTTCTCACGAACTAGCCCGTCGTCAGCATATGCTTGTGCGTAGAATCCCTCAAGATTTAACCTTCTCAGGAGGCTATCCATCACCAGGCACCACAAATGTGACGAGAGGCAGCTGCCTTGTGGGCAACCCCCTCTTACCCCGGCCTCGACGCGAACTTCTCCCAGCGTGGCGCTGATCTTTCGGTCTTCCAGTGCCGTTTTTACCCACTTGACCAAATGAACTGGTGTTCTCTTGGCCTGGAGGGCTTGACAGATAGTTTTCGTTTTAGCCTTATCGAAAGCTCCTTCTACGTCAAAGAAGAGCGCTAGCGCCATTTCTTTGTTTTCTATTGCCTTTTCAGCCCTTCTAACTACAGAATGGAGAGCCGTTTCAGTCGACTTCTGCGTTCTGTAGGCGTGCTGATACAGGCAAATCTAAGTAAATAATTAGTGATTTCATAGAGTGTGGACTATGACGTGTCTCAGGAGCCTTTTATTAGGCGGTCCGGAAGAAGAAGAATAAAAACCAGTGTCTGGGTGAATGCATAACAGCGAAGCCCACAACCCAAACGAACGAACGAATAACCTTGCATAACAGTTAAATACTCATTTGTTGAGTCTGTATCTTTGTCCAACAAATCTATATTTATGTCCCCTGTAAATATGTATATTTTTTCGGGGTCATAATTAATGTTTTGTAGTATAGTATTTAAACTGAGTATAAATTCATCCTTAGCCAAAGCAAAACCTCTGTATGTTGCAAGTATTTCTACTTTTTTATGATTTTTCTGTAGAGTAGTCTTAAGAATTTTTAAGTTATTTTCAATTAACAGCTGAGTTTCTACACAAAACTCTTCCTTAACATAAATGACACAACCATCACACTTATTTAAAGAACTGTTGTTAAAATACATGGAAAAACCTGACCTGTGTGAAGATGACAGCCCAAGCTAGCAGACCAAATTGACGGAAATACCCGAACTAGTCGATCTTGTGTAAACACTGCTCAAACAAAAGTATTACTGTATGACCATAAGAAACCAGACGCCATAAAAATATTTTTTATTACGCATGCATCATAATCAACGATTATCGCACGTTGCAGCGTGCATAAAATGATGTTTATGATGCGCCAACTTTTTTGAAGGTTGCTATAGAAACATTTGATCGTGTCAAATGTGACAGATTAATATATTCGTCAATATATCCCTTAAGTTTAATATTTAAAACATTTTTGAGATTATGATGCATTCGTAATAAAAAATAGCGTATGATATACGTGTATAAGAGGCTTTTAAAGCCCTTGCGACTTACAAAACACTCCGCTGCGCGTCGTGTTTTGAAATATGTCGCGCGTGCTTTAAAGGCTCTCTTATACACTTACATCATAATATACTATTATGGATTCAAATTTTCAAAAACCTTTTATGAGAGCCATAGCTACCCACTTACTTAACTCGATTTCTGGGCCGAGTAATGGCGCCAGTTTAGTTTATTTTTTAATTAAAAAAAAACTACTCATACTGTCAAATCGAAACTTACAAGAAACAATCAAGAGCTCAAAAGCTGCCCTCCTGAACAAAAAAATTCACTTAACTCAATTTATGGGCCGAGTAATAGCGCCAGTTCCGTTTATTTTTTAATTTAAAAAAAACTACTCATACTGTCAAATCGAAACTT
>JAEQML010072089.1:0-15734 GCA_016904865.1 Pissodes strobi
GATGAGTATACTATAATAATTGTCTTTTAAACAATGGAATAAGTATTAGCAGGCAGACATTAATACAACAATGGAATGATATTTTTTTATTGGCAAGACCTGTCAGTGGCAAAATTTATATTTTCATATACCTATAATATAACGAGTGCATTGAAAATTATCGGTAATTTTTGGCAAATCAGCATGAATGCAATTTGAGCCAGAAAAAGCATGAGTGCACCTAGTGCACGAATGCTTTTGCTTGCTCCAATTTGCATGAATGCTGATTTCCCAAAAATTACCCATAATTTTCAATGCACGAGTTATATTCGTAGGAGAATTTCATGAACCAAATTTGCAATGAATGAAAATTTAACGTCGTTGTCACAAATAGTAGCTGGTGTCATATTTTCATAGATAAGGTGGAATTAAACATTCCTAATTATGTCCTTAGCAACTAAATAACAAAATAACTTTTGTCAAACAAGCAAGAAATAATGTCACGTTTTGGCAATATTTCGATGGATAATATAGCCCAGAATATCGTAAATTTAATGCCAGTAAATACTAAACAATCTAAGTCGTCTATATGGTTGCAGTTCCAATTATTTTGCAAAGAAAGGGCATATGTTTTGGACCGGGACACATCTGAAGAACATTTAGTGGTAATAATGAAGGATTGGGCATCCAATATGAGAAAAAAAAAATGGTGATGAATATGAGGAAGCCGTTGTAAAAACTCTGTGGAACGTAACTGCGAAATTATTAAAAGAAAAGTACTTCAATGAATACGTAGGAAAATAGACCCTTTTACTGATATTTCCTTCAAACCTGCAAGAGATGCTCGAAATGCTACCAGAAAAATGTTACAAAAAACGGGCGAAAAAAGATCAACCAGCTCGGTAGTCTTTAATTATGAGCAGTTTTTGAAAATGGTCAAATTATGGGATGAAAACACACCGGAAGGACTGCAGAAGAAGTTTTTCCATCTTGTTTCTTATGAGCTTGCTTGGAGTGGCGGTGAAGCTGCAAACTGTTTATTAGAATTTTTTAAGGAGGATGGTTTGGGCCGACTTGAATATAATCCAATTTTTTCGAATACTGCCCAAGGTGGAGCTCGACATTTAACATACAGTAAGTGTGGTTGATTCAAAATAAAGTAAACCTAGTTATCTGCCCTGTAAGACTTTTTAAAAAACTTGTTTCTAACCGAGGACCTAACATTAAAACGAATAGATTCTTTTTGATATCAAATCCTCAATGGCAAGAAAACGGTATATGGTTCCAAAATTCGCCGATTGGACGAAACGAAATTTCTAAATGGACAGCAAAATCGGCTGAAAAGGCAGGAATAACATCAGATAGCAAGGTTAAGGGGTCTTGTGACATATAGGTATCTACGATTTCGCGAATTATTTTTGTTTCACCAGAAAGGGGGTGTCCTATAGAGTAGTTTAAGCCAAAAAAATCGGAGGATCCCCCACATTTGAGCCGAAAAAAAGCTCCCAAAGTTCGAGTTTTGAGGTTAATTGACGTAGAATGGAGAAAGCGCCTCTACTACTTTCCCAGGTGGAACGTGAAAATAATGAAATTGAAGGTGGAAATAAGGAAATTTTAGTAATCGACGCCAAAGCCTGGCACAGTGTTGCCAAAAGTTGCACATTTGAGCCGATTTTTGGTAGGGCTTGGGTTAGCACTTTACCTTTTGTTGAGCCCCGTTCAGCAATCATCGCCACACATTGTAATATGTTTTGAATGGTGGACGGTAGAATATATTTGCGGAAACACATGCAAGCTGCTGTATATCCACGATAATACGGCACTTCGATTTTTTTGTTTCACATTTCACACATTTTTCTAAAACACACAAAAATATCCAAGCCTTTCTTCACTCAAGTACGTAGTAGCTTAAACGAGACGAAACTAACCAAAGCTAACCCAAACTAACTAAAGCTAACCCAAACTAACCAAAACAAACCCAAAGCTAACCCAAGCTAACCGAAATTGTTTCGCCTACGCAGTACCCACTCGAAGCGCAAGCCTTACTTGACGCAAGCCTAGGCGACACAATTACGATTAGTTTTGGTTAGTTTGGGTTAGTTTCATCTCGTTTAAGCCAGTACGCACTTGCGCGAAGCGCAAGCCTTTCTTCACGCAAGCCTAGGCGAAACACTTTCGTTTAGCTTGGGTTAGTTTGGGTTAGCTTTGGGTTAGCTTTGGTTAGTTTGAGTTTCGTCTCGTTTAACGCAAATCGTCACGCAAATGCGTAGTGGCTTAAACGAGACGAAACCCAAACTAACCAAAGCTAACCCAAACTAACCAAAGCTAACCCAAACTAACCAAAGCTAACCCAAACTAACTAAAGCTAACCCAAACTAACCAAAGCTAACCCAAACTAACCCAAGCTAACCGAAAGTGTTTCGCCTAGGCTTGCGTGAAGACGCAAGCCTAGGCGAAACACTTTAAGGTCAGTACGCAAGTGCGTACTGACCTTAACGAGGCGAAACTAACCCAAACTAACCAAAGCTAACCTAAACTAAACTAAACAAAGCTAACCCAAACTAACCAAAGCTAACCGAAATTGTGTCGCCTAGGCTTGCGTAGTGGCTTAAACGAGACGACACTAACCCAAACTAACCCAAACTAACTCAAAAAATGAAAATGACTTATTTCCACAAGAAGTTTTTTTGGGGTATTATGTTTAGAAAATATTCAGAATGTAAAACAAAAACAGGTCTTCATGTAACTGATTTCAGTTATTCTAGAGTCGAAAAAATTAAAATGATGCATTTCCGCAGAATTTTTTTTATGATTTTGTATTTGGGGAGGTTGCTCTATACTAAATAAACAAATATTTCTTACATAACTGATTTCAGCTAAGCAAAAGTTGATCCCATATCTTTTCAGTCTCAAACGTCTGGCAACAGTGTGCCTTCTTCAAAATATTTATTTCCATTGTGACTTGTGACATTTGACAGTAAAAAGGAGGATGCTGTATGCTGTGCTTAGCTTACAAATAAACTTTCATTTTGTTTCATATGGCTAGGACCGGGAGAAAACGGAAGCCTCTCGTTCTACGCAAATGTCTCCTGGTTAATATTTTCACCCGAGAATTGATTTTCAGGTGTGTGTTGTCTATATTTCTAGTGCTTTTGCGAAGTGGTGCTGAAAATTTGTGTCAAAACTCGAACTTTGGGGCCATTTTTTGGGCTCAAATGTGGCGGATCCTCCGATTTTTTTGGCCTAATCTACTTTATAGGGCACCCCTTTTCTAATAAAAAAAAAATCGCGAAATCGTAGATACCTATATGTCACAAGACCCAGGTTAAGTACACCAATCATTCGCATAGATCAGCAGTAGTTAGCCATTTATCACAAAAGGGAGTTGATGCTTCAAGAATAGTGAAAATGACAGGTCATTCGAATATAAGCTCAATCAAACCTTATCTGCAATTAAACTCAGAGTTTCACAATACACTTGTGAGTACAATGAGGGAAGCCGGAACCTCCATCGAAGGACAAATGGAGGCGCCCAATCAACCCTCGATATCAAATAGAAATCCCATTGTTATTAATTATAACAACTGCGTTATTAATTGCCAAAATTTTAATAATAAATAATTTGTATTGTTTTATAGATTTGTTTTTCTGAAATAAGCTGAACTAAATGAATGCTTATTTCTTTATTTCATTGAATATGACTTTGACAGAAAAATTATCGCGATAATTTTTTTTAACAATCAAATAACTATGGTGACACCTACCAAAATAGTAATTTTAATTGTTAAAATATACATTTTTGCGGGTGAATGAAATTCTCTGTGTAATATTGTATTTTTTACGATGGCTGAAAATGAAAATTATCAATATTTTGAAAAATATAACATGTTAGTCTGCTTTATACAGAACAATGAAAACTTCCGTGAAGCTTCTCAGCTATATTTCAATAAATTTCTTTGAATATTTATTTACCTTTTGACTTATTTGGTTTTATTTTTTTTAAGTATCATTTTAATTTATAGGTAACCTGATCTTTTAACGTGTTCCGAAATAAAAAAAAATTGGTAGAACAGGGAACGTTGCCTCCGTCCTTACCGCGATTTTCCTTATTATTCGTTTTTGGTAGGGGCCGATTTTCATATATGGGACTGTGCACTGACTGTGCGCCTACCATGCTGCGGCCGTCGCGGGTCTTCTACATTTTCACAATAGTACTGGACGACCGCAACACGGTCGTGGCACAGTCCTTGATGTAAAAATGTAAATAAGGGCTTCAGTGCCTTTTACATGGAACATACAATTTTTTTATTTACAGGGACGAGACGGTAGGTGCACGGTAGGCGCACAGTTGGTGCACATTCCTATATGAAAATCAGCCATTAAACGTTCCATGTTCTCATTATTCCAGAAAACACGAAATGACCAGGTTGTCTTCTTTCGGGATATCTATAAATTGAAATGATACTAAAATAAAAAATAAACCCAAATAAGTAATAAATAAATATATATAAATATTCAAACAAACCTATTGAAATATAGCTGAGAAGCTTAACGCGAGCTTCATTGTTATCCTTTAACATATGACATGTTAGCAGACTAACATGTTATATTTTTTCAAAATATTGATAATTTTCATTTGCAGCCATCGTAAAAAATACAATATTACACAGAAAATATAAATTTTTTAAGTGACAGGTCTTGCCAATAAAAAATGATCATTCCATTGCTCTAATAATCTCTGCCGACTAATACTTATACCGTTGTTTAAAAAATAATGCTTATACTAAACTCATCAAGTGAGATCGATCGTTACTTTTCGGTGAAGCTGATGGTAAAACTGTAACTTCAGTAACTGCTTTAAGTGGATTTAGAGCAACTGGGATATCACTTTTGTATCCGGATATATTTCCTGAAGGCATGTGTCTGCCTAGCGCAATAACAAATGTCGATTGCCGGGGAAGAGACAGAAAATAAAAGAGCCTCTCCTGAAGTATTAAATGTATTAGGTTGTTCAGGTATAGAAGAAGACCTGTCTGCAACTTCTTTCTGCCCCAACCAAACAACAAGAACTTAGTTCTTCTTTTGGTACCCACATTTTAATGGAAGTTCTGCCTGATGAAGAAGAGACCTAGCCATCTATAACATTGGAGAAGCAAACATCTATAGATGATGAAGAAAATTTGTTCAACAATATTAAGGATATCTTAGTGGATATATTTCCCAGGAAAGCGCAAGTTCCATAAATCGGAGGAAAAACATGTACCAAGATGTTAGCCAAAAGAAAACAGAAATTGCTGAAAAATTAAGAAGTGCGCGCGTTTCTTCCACAGAGAAATTCTTTGGGGAGTCTTCAGATTCGAAAAACGAAGAACTTTTTGATGTAGGAGATTATGAACACGACTGTGCATGTCTTTATATTTTTTCAGTCAAAGGACTGATTATTTCCTCATGTGTTATAAAGAATATAACTTACAAATACTTGATATATAATATGTTTTTAGTTTTCCTCTACTTTTTTATTTTTTCATAATTAATTATCAATCTTCCTTTTAAGTATGTCATCTTACCCACCTCTCCCATATATTGACATTTCTCGTTTTTATAGTTGTGAGACTCTCGGACTGCCTTTTTGTATTATGTATAGCACAGTGCTTTTACTATTATAAGTATTGTGCGTTTATTATCAAATGAGTGTAGATAAAATATAATAAATCAATCGATATTAAGATCTACATAGAGTGTCTTGGATAAAAAAAATTTCACTTCGTTAAACTTAAGTTTTGAAGCATATTGACACATTATTTTGATGAGTCAAAACGTGATCCTAAAGAAGCTAAAAAACTCGTCAGATCAAACTCAAAACTTGACACAGTGCACGACCTTTTTACTGGTTTGCTATAACGTTATATCTTCATTTACTAAAATCATTTTCATTTTTAGATTTCTTATTTTTGACAACGGAGGCGGATTTGTTGCTCGAAACGTCAAGCATTTTCAAGTTTTTTAGTTTTTACAGCTTCTTTAGAGTAACTAATTTAGCATTTATGCAATTTATACTCTGGTGCCAGATTCGAATCGGCCTTATCGAAAAAATTTCCATTAGACATGAGTGTAGAAAAATAGAAACAATTTGTCTTAGAAACATGAATTCTTCGGAACAATCTAGAACATATTTACAGAAAAAAGGGTCTGTAATCATGGCGGAAAATATACATGATCTTCTATTTTAAAACAATAACGTTTGTCTTATTTCTTTGTTTTGCGATCTTGGTTTGTTTATTTTTATGGTTCCAAAAGCTAATACGAAAGGAATACTTCAATTTTGATTTAAACAGTTTTTCTGCAAGATGTGTAATAAATACTGTAAGTGACATCCAAAATATTAATAAAGGCCCGCACTATTTTCCACACTTTCCGGGAGTATTGAACTTATTATTCAAGATAGATCCTTTTAACGAAATGAAAAATCCGCGTGTAAAATGTGTCATGGCTTCCTCTTAGTTTTAATCTGCCCTACAGGGAGCTTTTGAGAATCTTCGATTTTAAGGGCGCTTCTTAACGCACGCACTGCGCGCGGTCATCGAACATAGAATGAGAGAATATAGCGTTGGTAACGACACAAGTGGATGAAGTTTAACTTTTGGTGTGTGGTCCACAAGCACTCTCATTTTATTTTAGTTTTTTATGATACCTACACTAATAAAATTATTGCATACAAAAATATATACTCTGAGAACGTAAAGGTTGGAACTGATTCATTTAACACATTCACCGCCAGGGCGGACACCGGTGTCCGTTGCGTCATCGGCTCATCACGCCAAGGCGGACACCCGTGTCCGTCAAGTTTGGAGGTTTATATTTTCTAAACGCTTATAATTAAGTATTTTTTGCGCCTCTAGAATGGGCTACTGATCGTAGGTTTTTGAAAAACAGTCTTGTTTACATTTTATGGACTGTGTCCGCTATTGTGTCCGCTGTGGCACGTAAAAAAGTTTTTAAAGTAGCTATACTCTAGGCGCCAGAGCGGACATATTTTTCTAATGAAAATGTTATGACTTGTGTATTGAGATATTTGTGACCGCTATTGTGTCCGCTATGGTGTGGTACAATCGAAAAATTTTTTCCGCCCTGGCGTGATGCGACGGAAAAATTTTCTTTTTAAGGATTGCGCCAGAGCGGACACCGGTGGTCGCTGAGCCGCTCTTATGGGTGACGTGCTGGGAAGATTTATGCAAATTTGCTTGGCGGTGAATGTGTTAAAATTTAGATATTTTTTATTTAATTTCTGAATTTCGCATCAAATTCTAAATATATTTCATAATGTCCTATTCCCGAGCTTAACCGTTCTCGAGAAAAATGCGGTTTAACATAAAACATAAAAATACTATATTATTTTTAAATTCCTGCAGGACGACCACATAAGGTTCTATAAATCTGATTTTATAATATCCTATTCTTTAAGACTTTAGTGGTATTTGGTCGGTTAGTATAGACTTTGGGCTTGAGATAAACTCTCTAAAAAAATCTAGCGGGGTCAGACCAAGAGATCTGGCTGACTTTGAAGTACTCATGCACTGGACGGGTATAATGGGTCAGAGCTCCATTTTGTTAATACCGCACACTATATTATTCGATGCATCAGGATCTTCTGTATTGAGGTATAATGTGGCAAGGTATGGAATTAGATAATTTTCTAAAAACTCTAGATATGTTTCGACAGTCAAATTTACATAAAAAGTAATATCCCAAAATTCGATTCCTAGCAATGCCAGCTTAAACATTAAGTTTCTGAGGATATTGAAAATTTCAGTCTCTCTCTGCACGTTGCAGTTGTTGGACACATCTCAGGCACATCACCTTTAACGTGGGCTAGCCTCACGGCGCAATACTTTCACCAACTATGTTCCTCATCTATATTAGTGACCTGCTGACCAAAGCCAATAATCCTGTTTAGAGTCTTGCAGCTGATAGCACCCTTGTCTTTCAATTTAGATCGGAGACATACCATCGCACACAAGAGAAGATTACAGCAATTAATCAAGATCTGAATAGAGTTCGAACTTCGGACGATAGAAAATTGGTCCAGTTCAATGCAGCAAAAACCCAAGCGGCTACATTTACAAAGAAAGCCAATACGGCGGCGGAGCGGCGGGCCCTTATATCATTATAGCAGGATCGATCATTCCTTCATCCTCGCCAATTGGACTACTGGGTGTCTCGGTCAACAGCAATATACCTGGCATGACCACGTTGCTAACATCACAAAATAGCCTCGCAGAAAATTGGTACGCTATTTCGCAATAAAAATCTGTATACACCGCAGCAACTGCTCTTGCTCTATAAAGCGCAAATAAGACCATACTTAGAATATTGCATACACATCTGGGATGCCGCACGGACCTACCCTAAAGCTGCTGGATACGATTCAGAGGAGAGCTGTGCATCCCGTCGGCGACCCGGAGTTGACCCGGGATATGGATAGTCTGGAAAACCGCAGAGATGTGGCCAAGATATCCCTGTTTTGCAGATATTTTCATTGCAGATGTTCGTAGGATTTGGGCCGCCCCATCCCTCCCAGCAACACCTGTCAAACAGTCACGACAGACGGCAAGAGCGCACGCGTTCATTGTACAACTGGAAAACACCGCTTTACAAGTACTCCTTCGTCTGGCGCACTGTATCGCTGTGGAACTCACTCCTAGGACCGCTGTTTTTCCCAAATTAAAACCTACAGCTATTCAAGAACCGTGTCAGCATCTTTGCACAAACACCGGTCGTGGACTGCCATTTGGTGTGTGTGTAATTGCTATATAAAAATAAATAAGTTTTCATATATTAAATGATGGATGTTTGGCATATTTGATGTTCCAGAGGAATAGTGCAGCTCGCCTTCTGGGTGTCTTCTTGAACTGATTCTAATACATTTAACTGCGTATCTTCTAAAACTCTAGACCAACCCTTTATATAATTCTCCCTAACGTTACCTATTTTTTTTTCCTATATTTTTTTCTGACAGTAGATCGAGATATTGGTTCTCTTGTTATTAATTCACAAGCATTCATTTAGGTGCGCATCCTGTTCACATTAACAATAATCATTTATTAATGAGATATATATTTCTCGATTTGCTCTTTTGGAGACAACTTTTGTTATACAACAGTATATTTTAAGACAGGGGCAATGACTTAACTCAGAACGACATAATATAAGACTTTCATGATTTAGCAAATAATATACGACTCATGTGTTGATAATCAAATCATTTTGAATTCAGAAATAGGATATTATACATGAAATATGTTTACAATTTCAGGCGAAATCCAAAAATTAAATAAAAAATAGGGGCTTCCGTTTGAAAAATAAATTTATTTGGCGTAACTGGTTTGGATCACCCTGTATACATGAATTTACCTTTAAGAAAACTGCAACAACAACTAAAAATTATTTCTTAATGAAGTGGTGAAGTTGTTTGTCATTGTCGGGTATCCGAAATATGTTCCTCCGTCAATCCCTGTTCTCTGAGGAACTATATGGAATCGAAAAAGTTACTTGTTTATCTTTCATAAAGTTAGACCTAAATCTTAAGAATAATTCAAAGGTAAATTCATTTTTTCTATCTAATTTTTGAAATGATAGCTATGCCCAATAGAGATTCAGCTACATAGCTAAAACAATCACACACTTTTCTTTAAGCTTATGGTTCACTAGACAAGAAAATGGAACATCTAATATTGGACACTCTGTCCATATAATAAGAGCAACATTAGCACTCCATCTCGAACGTCAAATACCCGAAAGGGAGGATTTCTTTCTTAAATCCTCAACATAATTTAAAGCACTTGAAAAATATAATTTATTTTAAACAAAAATTACAAACTAGCTCTCATAAAAAATGTCTTATGGTTTAAAATTAAACCAAATTCGTATAAATAAAAGTCATGATTGTATATTGTTATCCAATTAAAATATTCTAACTAAAACCATTTCCATTGGCGTCACTTGATGTGGAAGTAATACAATTAGTTATTTAAGGCAATGGCCAATTGCTCGATTAGTAATAGAAAAAAGTAAAATTCATTACCCATTGTAATTGTAATCCTAGCAAAAGCCTAGAATTACATAAGTTTATAAGTCATTGAGGCACGGAAAGCACATTGCCATGGTCTATTTGATTTTGTTGCTAAAAACTTGTTGCTGTTTTTTTTTCAAATTGGGTTATATTAATTAACGTTGTTTCTAGTTTTCGTAAATGACCAATTAATGTGAATGAATCATTTTTGTATTAGAGGGTTTCGAATTCGTAACACCGTATACTTTGTTAGAGTAAATAATTTAGTTCGAAGCAAGAGAGTACGAAAGTGCTTATTGTTTTTCAATAATAATAATAATAATAATAATAATAATAATAATAATAATAATAATAATAATAATAATAATAATAATAATAATAATAATAATAATAATAATAATAATAATAATAAAGATGGGAATGGCAAATATCAAGCAATTGATACTCACCGCTCAGAAAGCTGCAGTCCTGGGCACGTGCAGAATCGTCCTGCGCACACTCACACATGACTAAGCCGTTGACCTATCATGGTCCCGGCCTGGTCATGCCAACAGCCAGGTTTAAAAACCTGTGAAAAAACAAAAAAAAAAAAATAATAATAATAATAATAATAATAATAATAATAATAATAATAATAATATCACTAAAGCCTCAGGGACTGGCATTTGGCCAGTACGGAGGTGCCTCGAGATGGACTGCTCAATTAACTCCGGATACAGCAACCCACTTTGGTATTTCTTAACCAATAACCACTAACCTGGCCGCCCGCGGTGTCTGGGGGTTGTCCGCCTTGTGGCTTCGGGGTGCCCTGATGTTCTGATTGGTATTGGCTCTCTCTATTCTTCTTAATTTCAATGCACATTCATTCCACTTTCTATAACCAGCCCGCGGCTTAAAAGAGGCGCAGCCAAATGACAATTGGAAATAATAATGTTGGCTAATTCAAACATAAAAAAATATATTACTTCAGGTCAGGGCCGTAGATAAAGGGGGCTTTAAGGGGTTTGAACCCCCTCCTCCCCCTATGGCTCCAAAAAATGTTTGCCTTCGGCGGCTGTGCGGGACTATTTAACTTAATTCGGCTACAAGTTTTCTCCCTACCTAACCTAAACTCCCCCATGAAGAACGCCTAGCTACGGCCCTACTTCAGGTGGGTATGCCGTATTGTAGGGAAGTTCACATCGTCTCGACTCGCAGCTCTACGGATTCTAGGGAAGACAAATTATCGATTATCTCCAAGGATATCTACAACAAGGTAACACACAACGAAATCATCGAATAGAACAACAATATCGATAAATTTTCAAATATTTTACCCTCAGCTTATTGGATGTTACGAGAGATGGCAGCTTCTTATGTAGAGCAGTTAGTTTGTACTTGAATGGACACGAAGAATCCAATGAAGACTTGGGGAAAGAAGACAGTATATGCGAACTATATGAAAAAGACCATGGAATGAACCTTGAGACCTTAGCTCTCTCGAATATCTTGAAAGTTATCTTTCATATTTTCAATAAGAGGCGAATAGTGCTTCTGGTTTCACTATGCTAAAAATGATAGACACACCTACTATTATCTTCAAAGAACATTCACAGCAACAGCCCCCTAAACAATGAGTTTAGCCCAAAAAAAAAACAAATTCAGAATAGCGTATCCAACGAAACCGATCCTGCTGAAGGTGCTGCTCTGAATATTGAGTCCACGTCCACCCAACAGAAGCTACCTAGAAATGGACCTCAAATATGAATGGGTTTATATTGGTCGAATTATTCCTTGTATCATACAAGGAATAATTCTAAGATAATAAACGACTTAGTTCTCGCTTATTATGATGGTAAACGACAGCGGAAGCCATAATTAATGAGCCAAAATTCAATTTTTCAAGAAATGCTAAGAAATACTCCTGCGAAAATGATAAACCTCTAAAAATCTAAATCAAGAGCGACAATCACGGGAGGAGAGCCCATTCCTATTACTCGGAACGAACAACCGAACATTACAAAAACTGCAGCCTGCCATGTGAAGAGGTAAATATAAGAAGCAGAGGTCCCAAAACGATCTCAGAAATGATCGGCCGGTGATTGGAGTCCGGCAACTAAGGCGTTCCAAAAAGTTATGAAATATTCAAACCGACAATAAAATATGAATCGACGAGTCTAATGCAGCGTAAAGGCGGGTTTTATTAACAGAATTCTTAAAAATATAAATCGGTTCGCTGGCCGTTTTACGGTAATGTAATATAAATCAAGCCAAGCTATCCCAATATAACAATGTGCTTCGCTTATCAACTAAAATAAATATAGTCACAACGTGTTATAAATGCTAATACAAATATAGCGTTAATCCACACTTAGAATAGAGTTAATTTACATTAAGCAACGCGGCGATTTCATGCGTATTGTCAGCAAATCGAATCAATAAATTTAGAATTAATAAACCGATGAGTGCAAAATACAGCATCTTTGTTTCCTAAATGCGACGTATAAATGAAATTCAAAAACATTTGACACTGGCAAAATCGGACTGTTACACTAGAAATTGATATAACTATAACTTTTTTAAAAAACTAGAAAAATCTTTGATTAATAAATAAAATTAAAAATAACATACCTGAGCACATAATGAATGTTTCATAATAGACAACTTATCACATCTGAAAAATTATTTGAAAAAATAAAAAATAAGTATAGCAATAAATTCAATACACTGTTAAATCAACAACATAACTTTACATAAAAACTCAGGATAACTGGATTAAGAATCTCTCGGGAGTAGACATTCCTGATGACATTAAAAGGTTTTTGGCGTTAGGATTTAAATTTAGCTTACCTGCTCAGAATAATGAAATAACTATTAAAAGACTGTTAGCAGATTTAGAAAACATAATCAAACAATTCCCAACTAACATTAAAAACAATACCAGAGCTAAGTTTACTAATATACTAACAAACTATTTTAGGGAACCAATACATACAAATTTGTTGAATGTTTTGTTTAATAAAACTAAGCTTTTTTTCAAAGGCCACAGTGAGCTGATCGTAACCAGGACAAACAAAGGTAATGTCACTGTCATTATGGCAAAACAAGCATACATTGCTACGAGCGCCTCGCTAGGGATCCTACTTCATCATATCAACAAAGAGCTAACAAACTTGTAAAAAAACTTTTAGACCGAAAAGAGTTAACTGAGGAGACAGCCTCAAATCTAAGAATTTACAATCAATCCTCGCCAAAATTTTATGGTCTGCCTAGAATTCATAAACCTAGTAGCACAGTATTGCGAAAACCGCAACTTTCTATATTTACTCGAAAATGGGACACCCTGTACAAAATTATGTTAATGAAAACAATTTTAATAACATCATAATGAAATAAGAGCGGGGAGCTATCAGGGCATTTAGTTAGATAATGTACATGGTGTGCACCTTTAATACTCCTGAATTTTAAAAATGTGAAAGGGAGAGGAAACGAACATCAAGTAGCCACAAGCATTGTTATTTTAATTATATGTTACAATTGATGTGGCTGAACTAGACATATTAGTGAAATAAGCACCCCAGAGGTTTCTACCCGAAGAAGAACAAAAATTGTTTTTAGCAGAAACAAAAAGTGCTGATCACACAAAGAAAATTAAACTTCTTCAGTAAAGAAACGGGACTAAATCGGAGTTTTATCCACAATACCGAAACAGAATTATTGTTCTCGACGCGCGCTTCGCTAACCATGTTAGCATCATCAGGAGGTGAATAAAACTAAATTTAAAACTATACCTAACTCGGTTTTATACTAAATGTTTGCTTAATCAAGCGGCACCAAAGGAACCAATCCTGGAATCCCACTAGTCACGCTCGATCAACCAATACAATGGACTATACGGAATAGGCCCTCTATCTCTATTTAAACTATGTTGGGGTTTGGAACCTTCGGCAACATGCACTAAAACGGAGTTTTATCCACAATACCGAAACAGAATTACTGCACTCGACGCGCGTTTCGCTAACCATGTTAGTAACATCAGGAGATGATTAAAACTAAATTTAAAACTCTACCTAACTTGCTTTTATAATAATTCATAATATAACTGATAGGAGATTATTAAACGCATATGAAAGTATGGAAACTATTAAAAGTAAGAATAGTTTAAATAGAGATAGAGGGCCTATTCCGTAAAGTCCATTGTATTGGTTGATCGAGCGTGACTAGTGGAATTCCAGGATTGGTCATTTTGGTTCCGCTTGATTAAGCAAACATTTAGTATAAAAGCGAGTTAGGTAGAGTTTTAAATTTAGTTTTAATCATCTCCTGATGATGCTAGCATGGTTAGCGAAACACGCGTCGAGTGCAATAATTCTGTTTCGGTATTGTGGATAAAACTCCGTTTTAGTGGTCTATTTAAACTATTTTTACATTTAATAATTCCCATTCTTTCATATGCGTCTAATAATCTATCAGTTATATTATGAATTAATTTTTAATTGTTATTCTATGATTATTATCAAAAGCATGCTCAGCAACACTTGATTTTTCTGTTCTACCATACTTTAAATGAGCTATGTGTTCCATACAATCAAGAGATTAAAGGAGAAAGATGTTTTGTATCTAAAAGCTGACAAAGGTAATAAGGTTGTTATATTAGACAAAAGCGAATATTTTCTACGAGATGATAATTCAATAGAATCCGGACCCTATAACAAAATCTCAAGGAATCCGTTATCTAAGACGGTAACACAAGTTAAAAACACTTTGAAGAAATGTAGCAACCTTATTTCTGATCAAATTAAATACAAATTATCTGAGAGCAATCCTAGTATGCCGAAACTATATTGTCTTCCCAAGATTCATAAACCTGGGAAGGCAATGCGTCCCATGGCCTCGGCAATAGAATCGCCAACTTATAATATGTCCAAGTATCTAGCAAACCAGTTTGAAAATTTACCTATAAAACAACAGAATTCAGGAGTACTAAATTTGTTAGATTTCATAAACAAAATTAAAGGTACGAACCTTAAGGAAGGTGAAATTTTAATTTAGTTTGATGTTTGCTCGTTGTTCCCTAGTGTACCAAACCCACAGACCTTGCAATACCTTGGTGAATTACTTGAGATGAACAGTTTTGAGAACGAAATCAAACCAGAATATTTAAGTTTAACCAAACTATGCATGGATCAAAATTATTTTCGATGTAAAAATAACTATTACCAACAACTTGAAGGCGCATTGGGCAACTGCCGTTCTTAGCTAACCTTTTCATGAGTAAATTCGAAAATGAAATCAGTCAGGAGTTCGAATATTTTCCAAGAGTATGGTATAGGTATGTGGATGACATTTTCGCGATTTTCGACACAAAAATCGCTAATATCGAAGATTTTGTAACCAAACTAAACAACCGTTTCCCCACCATTAAATTTACTTATGAAGTCGAGAACAATGGCAAACTTCCATTTTTGGATACTTTAGTAATTAGGAACAGTAATAACACACTAGAATTTGATATTTATAGAAAAAGTACTGCCACTAGTCGACATATTCGTAATGACTCCTTCCACTTCGACCAACGCAAAATGGCCAGCTCTCATTTTTTGGTACACCGTATGGTCAACTTAGCTCTACAAAAGGCTTTGACATACGTCGAACAACAGGAAAATGCGACAGCAGCTGATGTGCTACTTATCAAACGTTGGAGGGA
>JAEQML010072090.1:0-15733 GCA_016904865.1 Pissodes strobi
GAAAAATATTATTTGGCAATAAGCGCTCCAAGAATTGAAAAATAGAAAACATTAAGAAAACAAGAACTGCTTGTTGAAAATTCAAATTTAAATTCTATATCTATATTGGCATTGCACATCATATATTTAAGAAAAATGCTAAGAAATTTCTAGGAAAACTGTTTTCGCACCTTTTCATTCATCATTATTGTTCAGAAGATTTGGAAAACAATATTATTTGTTAATAAGCGCTTTAAGAATTGAAAAACAGAAAGCATTGCTGAAAATTTAAATTAAATTCTAGATTTGGAAAAAAAACATTATTTGGCAATAAGCGCTTTAATAATTAAAAAACACAAAGCATTAAGAAAACTAGTACTGCTTGTTGAAAATATAAATTAAAATTCTAGATTTGGAAAAAAATATTATTTGGCAATAGCGGCTTTAAGAATTAAAAAAACAAAAAGCATTAAGAAAACTAGTACTGCTTGTTGAAAATTTAAATTAAAATTCTAGATCTATCTCGGGCATGGTACATCATGTATATTATAGTACCTAGGAAGAAATTTCTAGGAGAACTGTTTTGCCGACTTTTCATTAATCATTATTGTTTAGCAGCTTTGGAAAAAAAAAATATTATTTAGCAACAAGTGCTTTAAGAATTGAAAAACAGAAGGCAAATCAATCAGAACATATTTAATTTAACAAAATAAAAAAAGTTTTGGTACTTGGCATTAAACAAACAAAAAAATAGAACACAATGAATACGTCTAGAAATAACAACTTAAAGAATCAAAATAATAATCGAAAAAGTAGATTCTTCAAAAAGAAAAGAAAAACACGCTAAAAGATTGCATGTCTTTTGTTCTTTCTAGGTATTAAATACCTTTCTCAGTGCATAATCCTAACCAATAAAATGTATTTGCATTGCGTGACTCAAATACTATAAATATCAATGAAACTGGGGGCTCAATTGAAGAAAATTTGCATTAAAACGGAAATATATCCTTCGAACCGAGACTGAATCTAAGGAAATCCGCCTGAGCCTTTAATGCACATATCTCGAACAATCTATAAAATTGAAAATGTTTATTTCTAGGAACTGAAAACACATATAGGGTGTACTATTGAAGATGACCACTGGCCGAATGGCACTTTTACGACTAGATGGCAAAATAAATTTCAAAATTATTTATAATAAAAATATTATTTAGTTTCATTTCAATACAATAGGACATAGAAAAGCGGCATGCATGCTATATTCCAATAAAGCTTAGGTCATTAGAGTGATGTATTTACTTAAAAACCTATAAAAAAAGATGGTTGTAGCAGGTAGTAGTTTTGATGGTATTGCTGCGTTTTGGCATGAGAGGTCCTAGGGTTATGGGGCTGATGTTACACTATCACCTGGTTTGATCTTTGGGTCTCCTCTTTACTGAATATCAATATCCATGGTACAAGGCGGGCTGGTGAAATGTATATTTTTTCAGGTTCAAAAATTAAAGCTTCCACTTCCTATTATTTTTTTTACTGATTTTCAAAACAATTTTATTTTTTGTTTTCAACGCCTTTTACATATTTAAAAATTACCCCAGCCTCTCTTTTGCCTTTTATGACGCTCTTTATTTTTGTGTGAATAATTTCTTATTTCGTATTAACATTTTCTCAAAAATATATTGAATAACATAAAAAGTAATGATTTAGTTGAAATGTTATAATATCATCGTATTTTTGATTGTATTTGCTAAGACTAATAATATATTAAGTTATATGCAACAATAGCATACAATGTATTCTTTAGTTGCCTGCCACTTTCAAATTTCAGCCATTAAAGCAGGTCACTTTTATACGATTTATATTCTAATCGAGATTCCGATAGGAGATATACCCAAATAAGTATAGAGTTTCGATATTAATTTATACCTACAGATCTGATTATATAGATTATAAGAGAATCAACCGAGACTGCAATAAATACTAGGATAAATTACATCGGTTGGTGGATGACACAACGATAAAGTGTTATACATATCACCATCCTCACGGGATCGCACCGAAAGAGCACGAGGCACGTGGTCGACGGGGTCGGATCGTGCTAGCAGTTGATGAGCTCGTAAAGCTAGCCGTACATGCAGCGACCTTAACATTATGGTCGAAGAGGTTTCTACAAATCATTATTGACCCCTTTTTGATTAGAACCACCCACTAGCCTGTACTTAGAGGCGCTTAAAAGCAAGTGTAAGTGTAATTCGAACTTTTGTACGATAAAAAGAATGAATCCAGATATTCATAGTAGTGAAGCTCATGAAGGAGAACTCGCCAGAAAACGAACAACTTCATCACCAACTTCCAGCATCCCAGGCAAGAAACCCCAAAAACTTTCATTAGAGGCCGAACTTATCGAATAGATAAGACTGGACTGGCTCTAATACTGGTACTTCCCTCAGAACGAATTTACAAAATGAGATTCGTTTCAGAGAAACTCAAATAACAGAGAAATTCTAATTAAAAGTAATGAAATGGTAACTGGAGATACGAATATTTGCAAAGTATTATATTAGCATCGTTGCACTGTGTATTTGGATAAAACTTTGTATTGTAGTACCCCATACTTCGTAATCAAAGTACCAAATATTTCTAAAGACAATCTGTTAATTTCATTTACGTAGGTGGTAGAAAGGGTATCATACCTCATCATAATTATCATCATCATGCAGTCTGAAGATGAACTTTGGAAATGCTTAATGTAAGAATCCAGTGTTTCAGGAAGTGGGGCTAATGACGAAGATTCTACTGAAAAAGAGGATCAGATTGTTTCGGATTATCATGAAGAGGACGAAATAAATTGCGTTGGAAACGAAGAAAATGATGTAGATATTAATTTTCAAAATATTGAAACCCCCTTTGTCGGAACGCCGGGCAAAAACATTTGGTCACAATGGTTATATATGGTATTGTCAACTTTTCCATAAAAAATAAACAAGAACATCTCGTCAGAATTTAATTTGACATTTTCCCGGACCAGAAGGGAAATCAAGAGAAGTTTTTAACGTGAAAGAAATTTGACAGGTTTTCTTTTCGTATATGATATTTACTAACCAACAAATATGAATTTATTGTCAGAAATATAGCACCCGACAAAGTTATATTCATGAAATCAACAAATTCGAACTTTCAGGTGTTTTGCTGGTCTTTTCAAGAGAGCTGATTTGCCGTTAGAGGAAATGTGATCAAAGAAATTTGGTGTTGCTATATTTAAATGCCCATGCCGAAAAACCGTTCTGAAGTCCTCTGAAACTGTATACGATTTGATAATAAGGAAACTCGTGAAGACAGGCGTGCTCAAGACAAATTTGCCCTCATAAAAACTATATGGGGGATGCTTATTGAAAATTGTAAGGCAAATTACACTCCATCAGAATATGTGACAACCGATGAGCAGTTGTTAAATTTTGATATACAATACATTGAAAATGTATATCTCGAGCAAACCCGATAAGTATGGTTTAAAATCGTATGTGTGACCCTCATCATCATCATCACGCAGCATCCCTCGTCCACTGCTGGACATAAGTCTCCCTCAATCTTATCCACTCATTTCTGTCTTGTGCAACGACCTGTATCCAATTCGATGATACCTACTCTTCTTACGTCATCTGACCATCTACTGGGGGGTTTTCCTCTGTTTCTATAGGCATCGGTTCTAGGGCGCCATTCCGAGATACGCTTGACCCATCGATTATCTCACATTCTAGCCACATTCCACTTAAGATGGGTTATTCTATTGATCACATCTTCCACTCCAGTTCTTTCCCTTATATTTCTATTAGAAATTCTATCTCTTCGGGTAATTCCCAACATGGAGCGTGCCATTGCTCGTTGAGCCACTTGAATTTTGTTTATCGTGCGTCGAGTTAGGGTCAGGGTTTCTCCTCCATAGGTAAGAACAGAAAGTACACACTTATCAAAAACCTTCCTCTTTAAGCATATAAGTATATTGGCGTTGAAGACATTCCTTCTCAACTTACCAAAAACTGCCCAAGTTAAACCAATCCAACCAATTGGTTGGCTTGGTTTAACTTAGGCAGCTAGTAATTACGTGTAATGCTATTCCATAAATTGGAAAAAAAAACAACTACCAGAAATCCAAAGAAAGATTCAACTCCAACAAAATGCGTTCTAAATCTAACAAATCGAAGAGTTGGTTTCGACTGACTGAAAGGTTACTAAAACACGAACCCAGGTACCATCTTAAGGCTTTGCGTTTCAAGAAAATAAAAGCCTAGTTTGATTTGCACCTGAAAAGAATAAATGTATCATGTTGCTTAGTACCATGCATTTTCATGATGACGTAGATCCTGCCACTGGAAAACCGGAAGTGGTTATTTTTTACAACTCTAGAAGATGGCCTTTGTGAGTTTTTATGGGATGTTAGCCATTTTTTGGAAATGAAATTAGAGCTAAAAATGAAAAGCTGCCAGGGATACAAAGGTCGTAGTTACACGATTATCTTCTTGGAGTAAGCTTGACGCAGAAGCCAAAAGATATCTCTAGACGCAGTTCACGAAGATGTGCTTTGTGTTCTCAACAACGTGACGAAAAAGGGGTAATTTTTGTGTGAGTTGTAATAAAAATCTATGTGCTGAACATACTCTAAATATTTGTCAAGATTGCAAGAAATGAGTGGTTTTAGGGTTAAGTCTTTTGGAACGTTGCGTACCAACGTTGTAGTTCCCTTTGCTCGATGTACTGTCATTACCTCGTACATTGTGTAATGAACCGGAGTTAGTAACTGATTCTGGTTAAAATGTTTCAACAAATTATTTCATAATTCCTGTAAATTGATTCAAAAATAACTTCAGTGTGTACTAGTTCGCCAAGAGAGAACATTCAAATAAAATAATAATATTGTTTTAAAAATTAAATTGAAATTTAAGTTTCAAGGAATAATGCCCGGACCGCGTCCAAAGTTAAACTATTTTATCTCGGGAAAATGTGCAACAATAGCCCCTATCATATGCCATTACTAAAATAATATAGGTAACTTACTATTGGAATATAATACAAATAAATGGCGTTGTGTTCAACTTCACAAGATCCGAAGTCAGACTTGAACCGCAGCTGACTTTAACTTTTACTTTTTTTTTTCGACTGCATTATAACGCGCCATTAGATGAACTAACTACAAGGACTATCACCCACTAGTTGTGCGCCTCAAAAAACTTTACTCTAGAAAGAAGTTTTGGGGAGGGGGCGTTTCTATTAACAATATGCAACGAGCAAAAATCCGGGATCGGAATGTATAAATCATGTTAACTAAAATAATAAATTTTAATTATCTAATTTGGAAATGGCGGCGGTACTAAAACCGAGGTTGGAATTTACAAAACGTGTTAAAACGCTACTTGCCACATTAGCATTTTCGGCGGCTTAGGAATTTTAAGTGTTCTTGGTAAAAACATTTTAATAGCTCGGCACGTGTCGAAGGAAACATCAAAAAGCAAACCTTGAAAGATGGTATAAAAAGCTAAAAATCTATGGGCAATGGTTAGTTTGAAAGAAGTCTTCATGCGCGATAGCACGTTACACTACCCAAAAGTATGGATACTCGGAGAAGTAGTCTGAAAATATTATTGATGCACGATAGAACGTTACGCTGCCCAAAAACATGGAGACTCGGAAAAAGTAGTCGGAAAAGGCTCTTCACGCGCGGTAGCACGTTGTGCTACCTAAAAATATCGAGACTTTGAAAAATTAGTCAGAAATGATTCTTTACGTGCGATAACTCGTTACGCTACCCAAAAATATGGGAGCTCTGAAAAGTTAGTCAGATAAAAATATTCACGCTAGGTAATCGTTACGCTGCTCAAATAGTTAATCAGTACTGACCAACCCGCGAAGATTGTCTCTGAGTACAAGAAGCACGTGAAAAAGAAATAAGTAGTCAAGAACAAGTCATTTCGTCGTAGAAAGCGGTACCTTTTTCCAACTCGGGCCCGGAAAAGTACGACTTATTGTAAAAGGAAGCTTTGTTCGTCTCCCGTCGTGAATGAAGGTGTACCAAGAGCTATTAAGGCTTGAATGGCAAGTTACGGAATTAATATTAAGATCTAGAGAGTGAGTTTAACTGTAATACATAATGATTAGGGTACATGTATTTATCGGAACATACCTGATATATACTCTTGATATTTTGATGAACTGTTATTAAAACCCCGTGCTAGTGCCTGTATGTATTTTGATTTATTAGGGAATGTAGAATTTATCTTACCATCTTACCAGATTGAATTTAAGCTTGAGGGAGAGTCAGATAAAAAGTAAATAACAGCGGGATAAGTGTTAATTACATATTGGGGCCAACCACTGAATTAATATAAAAATGCTTCCTTAAATTTTGTGCTCCCTTAAATTTGAAATCTCAATTAGTACTTTGAAATGGAAAGTGGTTTGACCTATGCTCATTTC
Organism: Pissodes strobi; assembly: GCA_016904865.1. Classification (NCBI taxonomy): domain Eukaryota; kingdom Metazoa; phylum Arthropoda; class Insecta; order Coleoptera; family Curculionidae; genus Pissodes; species Pissodes strobi. The sequence continues at coordinate 6,445 of JAEQML010072090.1, forward strand.
CGTAGAATCAGGGTTACATTTGTGTACAGAACAGGTGGAATGAAGCAACTGCCTAGGTGGAAGGAAAAGGTCGCTGCTCATGGCGTGGAGTCTCATCTAGGTAAAACATTTTGATAAAAATAGGGTGTCAACATACTGGTACTAGGAACGTGGCTTTAAAGAAAATGAAAAGGACTTGAAGAAAAGGCTGCGAATACAGTAGGTAAGCAAATAGGTGTAATCGGCGTTCATTTCAATAGGCTCATTTTCAATTTTTCAAAAATAATTTTATTCAAAGGACTTTGACATATTAAACAGACATAGAAAAAATCAGATTTTTCTGAAAAGTCTAAATCGGTGAAAATACATAAGAAAGTGCCGCTGGAACTATGTAAAGGCGTGACACCATAAGATATGAAGGTCGCGTTGGAATATATATATTATGACAGTGACAGAAACGTCAGCATTCTAGCGGCACGGTGGCGCGGGTCGCGGCCTAGCAACAAGAGGTGATGCTATTTTATTACGTTACATCCCCGATTGAGAAGCGCTTCGAATTCTGCATATTTAAACTCTTATGTTTCAAGAACCGCTTAACGCGTATTTTTCATATATAATAGAAATTTGAACGTTTTTCTTTTAAATGAGCCTATGTAAATATTGTTATGATGCAATAAGTACTGTTGATATTGTCAACTACTTAAAAAAAGTCGGGCGCAAAAGCACGTCACACGTCAAAAAGAAAAATAACATGGAATGGTCATGAAATATGGTTGTATACGCTCGCCTTTATTAACCCAACCGTTTACGTCTTTTTCGCAATTTATGCAAACCGCAAATATGAATGAACTGCTGCTTTAAAGCCAAAGAGATTCTTCAAGCACAAAAAATTTAAATCGAATCCCGTTTTGCAAAAGTTTGCTCGTCTTATACTTTACCGGTATGAATATCGGTTTTAGGCTCTCGATGTATAAAGCCTTTCAAATTTTATTGGAAAAAGTCATGAATGCCGTTTTTGCCAGTTATGTATACTAAGGGAGAACGAACTAAATCCGATTATTTAAAATTCGCTTTCTTTTTTTTTACTTTTCTTTAGTAAATTTTATATCAATTCAATTTTCTTTGAAATAGACGTTCGCAGTAATACCAAGGTTTTGACAATATATTCACACCCTTATTATATTCCATCTCCAACAATTTTAATAGGATTTTAAGTAAATATGTGACTTTAATGATTTCTCCAGCAAAACAGAGTCTACTACATACTTTTCAAACACAAAGTCAAATTTGAAGCCAGATGAGCAAACATTTGAAATGACTAGCAGTATCAGTATCAGTAACAGAACGGGTGGCCCCTAGCAGGTCTTGCAATTGGGCCCGTTGTGCCCCCAGCCCGCATTAGAGAGACATCAGGATGCCGGTCTTTCTTAAGAAAGCCCGCATCTCCTTCAGATTAACACAACGCACTGAATTTGGTTCGATCGGCGTAGCGCCAAAGATTCTGAGTCCTGCCCACGCGAAGGCGGGGCATTCCGTAAGTAGATGGTATGGGGTCTCATCGTCCTCCATGCACCATCTACACTCCCTCTCCTCTGCAATTCTCAGCAGAGTCAGTCTACAGTACCCTATGTAGACTCCTACCAGGGCTCTGCACTCCTTTCTATGTAGGCACAACAACCCTCTGGCGAGACTTTTCGCGGGCTCATGTATCAAGAGCCTCGTCTGTCTCATCCCTAGAACCGTCCGCCATACCTCTTCGGCCCGACCCTCCAGGCCTCCAAAGCGCTTTCGCGAACACTCTGGGTGATCCCCACACAGGGATCTAAGTATCTGCGTGTGGAGCCTTCTCTGGCTAAGGCATTAGCAGCCTCGTTTCCCGGTACACCCGAGTATCGAGGTACCCAGACCAGCGTAACCTTTTTAAGCTTTGCAAGTTCAGTCAGTCAACCAGCCTCTCCACTCCCTTACCAACAAGGTGCGCGTGCGGACCGTCTTCAGCGCCATGAGGGCGGCCTTGCTGTCGGAGCAGAAGAAAATCCTCCCGCCACCGGCATTAAGCCTTAGCGACTCCCAGACCTCCATCATGATCGCAAACCTGCTTGGAAAACCGTAGTGTGCTCGCCCAGTGGAGCGAATAATTCCCACCACAGGGCTTCACAGTACGCACCAGCTCCGGACAGTCCATTCTGGACCCGTTTGTAGGGAAGATGAAGTGTAGCCCCTCGTGGAAGCCTATCTCAGTGACCATCGCGTCACCTACATACTCATGATAGTTAGGTCCCTTGAATGACTATTGGTTTTTTGAAAACTTTAAGATAGTTTTAAGATAAATCTTATATGTGCACTATAAATCTATTTGGTATATTGGTATACTGGTATATATTGTTATTTGGTATAAGTGCCGCTTGTACTTGGATAAAACTTCAATTTGCAGTACTCATACTTCATAAAAAAAAATTGCGATCAAGATACCAAATCTTTCTGAATAAAATATAATAAATTTCATTCACATAGGTGGTAAAATGGGTTCCATACCATTATCATGCAGTCTATCGAGAATACGCACAATGGTAGAGCGAGAAGGAAAATCGACCCTCGCACCATTCTCTGGAACGACTTAATAACGGGAGAGGTCCAGTCATGAGCGAAAACACAAAAGCCTACTGGAAGGATAAATACTTCAGGCTCTAGAGTATAGATGTAAAAAGCAAACGGGAGAGGTCCAGTCATGAGGGAAAACACAAAAGCCTACTGGAAGAATAGATACTTCAGGCTCTAGAGAATAGATGTAAAAAGCATTCATATCTTGTTTGCCCAACAACGCTAGAAAGTTGATGCAGCTGGACAAAAAATGAACTTGGGCCTTTTAAAAATAATGAACGAGGTGAAATTATCTGCAGAAGAGTACCTTAGCATACAAGAATCGTAAGAACCTCAATTTTGCAAACAGTGAGATAATTGCTACTCCAAATGCTAGGCGCATGGTCTTTCACACAAGATACTTCTTTCAGTTCATGGTGATGAATGCCAATTTTTGTTGCATTTTTCAGTCTGGATAATGCGCCTTTATATATTGTCGCGTTAGGTTTTAGCAGCGATGCCACGCCTTGGTTAGCGTGCAGGAATATAGCTCAGATTCGGGATCTACGTCAGGTGAAAAGAGATGGAAAGCACTTCAGTTAAAGACAATATCAGCGTCTATTGGTCAAAGACTTAATGATAAAACATTAACAATGTCTATTTGTCAGAAGCTTAATAAGATTATATTATACCCGATTACTAAGGTGCGCATGTTCTCTCGATTGAGGTATATTTATAAATTGTTTATAGGTCTTTGGTCGCTGTTTTATGAATATAGTTTGTCTTAAGAGTTTGTGTTGTGTCTCATTTATAGTTAGATTTTCTCTTAAAGTTTACCTGCACTTGATCTACTGATTCTACTTTGAAAATGATCGTTCTCAGAACTTTGACAAATTTATCAGAGATTCTACTTTTACTATTGTGGATAGGTAACCCCCGGACTTTGCGACCATGTGATCAAGCCAAGCTCAGGTTAGGGTGAGGAGAAAAGGATAGGTTAGAACCTTAAAGCGCCCATGTGGCCAGCCGAGGAGCTGGTTTTAGATGAGACACAAAGTCTGACGAACTGATGGTTCGTTAGCGTCTTTATATGATAAAATGTTCTGATCGTAGCACGTTTAAAGCTCATAATCGCCCCCGTTGATTGCTCGCGTTGTTTATAATTTGTCTTTAATGTTTGCATAATATTTCGCAAGTTCAAGTTCAAACTTAGGACAAGGTGATATTTATTATAATAATAATAATAATAATAATAATAATAATAATAATAATAATAATAATAGATGCTTTATTGTCAAAAAAATTTCCAATTTGGAGACAAAGCCAGAACTAGAGTACAAAACATAATATTACAACACAAATAGAAACATACAATAAAGAGAAAAGTAAAACCTAACTATACAAAACTTTATATTTATTTAGTAGCTTATGTATTTTGGTAGCTCATCCATGCCCTCACCCCCTAAACGTTGGTCCCAACGTTAACACGACCCCTTTTGCTTAAAAAAGAAATACCTCAATAGAGAGAACATGCGCACCTTAGTAATCGGGTATAATATAATCTTATTAAGCTTCTGACCAATAGACATTGTTAATGTTTTCTAATTAAGTCTTTGACCAATGGACGTTGCTATTGTTTTTAACTGAAGGGTTTTCTTAATTACCTCTCCTCACCTGACGTAAATCGATCCCGAATCTGAGCGTTATTCGTGCATGCTAACCAAGGTGTGGCGTCGCAGCTAAAACCCATCATGACAATATCATCAAAATAATGATCTCATCATCTTCTTCAAGAAGCATGCGTATATATAGAGTACAATTTTTGAATTAATAAACTGCAAAAACTACTAAGTCAAGCTGAATTATAACGGGGACGTTGCAACTCATATTGAATCCCCTTCTTGTCGACCCTTCTCGAAATCGATTTTTTTATGTCCGAAGTTTTGGTCCATTTTCTTTTAAGGCGTTCATTTGACTCTGAACCGTTATCCCATGGGTGTCTGGTCCTGCCGATTTATACAACACTCAACTGGCAAATCGTGTTCGTTATCCCTTGAAATTTAACCAGTAAAGAAATTTATCTCCGACCTTTTGCGTCTTCAACTAAATTATTTCTGTAGATTTCGACGTTTTTAGACGCCAAAAAGACAATTCCTGGGAACAAGGACACGAATCTAGGAAGGATTTTCTAGAGAGTTAAATCATAAAAATAATTGTTTATTCCTCAAGTTTGTTGACGAAGATAACTAGCTCGGTATCGATTCTTCTAAGGACCAGATGCAGGATAATTATGTTCAGATCAAATTATCGTTTATAGACTGAAGTAACTATTATAACAATAATAAAGAAAATGTCATAAATAATATACTATAAGTATCTAATGATTGTACACTAAATTTTAAATTTAAATTTCACACATATTTTGTCAAAAATGATAAAAATATAAAAAAATAATGGTATGAAAAAAAATTACCCAAAATCTTCGAGGTCACTGACAATGCGCTTTGATGTTTACTCCAATTTATATTTTATCTATTCTTAATCCCCGAAACCCGACAGAATCTAAACATGAAACTTGTTGACCCTCAGAAGACAATACTATTGGATGATTCTATAACTTGTGTTTTAGTATTCTTTAGCATCAGTTTGTTGCTCTTAGACCAAGTAGAAAATTATTGGAAACTGCCTGTATCTTTGCACGCAAAATATCAGGATCGGCATCTGAGGCAACAGCAGTAGTGTCAGCATGGTACACGAAAAATATCCTACTCTTGATAAAGTCCTGCAGATCATTGTTAAAAACTGTAAATAATAAAAAAAAACTTCCCTGCGGAATTCTCATATCCATCCTACATCTGACCGTTCTAAACCGATCTTAACGAAAAATGGCCTTTCAGTAAGACAAGATTTATATACACTATTCATGCTCCCTCTGCTTCCCATGAAGCCTATCCAATATTACTGAAACGATGTGCTCATTAACACTATCGAAGGCCCTGGTCAGATCAAAGAACAAATAACCAATTTTATTGAGCTATGTTCACTAGTCATAAAAGCCTTCTCTTGTACAAGTCTTCTCTAACTGACTTATTAGTGGTATCGAGCCCAAGATCTTAAGGAAGAATCCGTTACTGGTCACTAATAACAACGATTTAACACAAATGCTAGTCATTCCACTAATACCCCCGTAAAGGAATTATCTTTTACTTGCATTTATATATTTCGCAGATGAAACAGCACCACCTAAACATCTCTATCTATTTTCACTGTATTTTATGCAGCTACCAGATATACGAATCAGCGTTTAAAAGCCAAACAGATCATTTCAAAGCAATAAAACGAAGCCAAATGTCCAAAGTCAATCAACGAAGTCAAGAACCGTTTCGTCAAATAGGTCAAGAAGCCCATAAAGTGAGAACGAATTGCTGTTTCGTCTCTTCGATTGCCATTTCTATATAAAACACGTCCGTAAACCCGAAGTGCTTTTTCTAGGTGAAAAGTTTTAGGGCTTTTGTTTTATAGTGTCTGCACTTCGAAGGCATTAAATTGTCATTTAAAGTACAGAGAATCGATCAATCAGCATGGCTATAAAGCTTAGAATCCGTTAAAAATATATATTACTGCCACTGTGGGCAATGCGTCTATCTGAAGGGGTATAAGGATAACAAAATTATTAAATGAGAGTCGTGAGTGGTTGAAAAATTTTAAACAGGGTGAATATTAGTCGACAGATGAAAAACTTATAAAAAGAAGTTTCGAGGAAGAAAAAATTACGAACTGTCGAAAAGAAAAAGGAGAAAATTGAATTGAGAAGAAAAGGTGAATTGACTACGTAATATGCAGAGCTTAATAAGGTCATAAGTGAGAAAATCCGAAAAAATTAAAGAAAAGAACTCGAGCAAACCAAATTATTCGGGTTTTGGACAAGCCGTGATGAATATTGTCACAGATTGTGATGGAGGGCAAAGGTACCATCTGACGTTGCCACCAGGGAGCGTTTGCCATTACCTGCTAGATCAAATTATTGTTGTTTACTGTGTTTGCACGCTCCTTTATATTACAATTTGTTGAATGTTTACTGAATGTTTTTAAAGCATGTTTAGATAATAAGCTAAATAATCATCTTTCAAGACCAAGTACCAGGTTCAATCTTTAGACTGATACTCTTTTTGTTAGTTTTGACATGCCCCTTCTCAATTAGCGCTGGTTCCCAATGCTCAAAATATCTCCTATGGTTAACATGTATTAAAGGCATTTCTAATGGTTGTAAAAAAGAAAGAGTCTCCCCAATACTCGAATAATCATATCCCTCATTACATTCGTATAACAAATTATAATAAATATTTCTTAAGGTTGGGCCTACAGTATGGCTCAGTCTGGCCTTAGTCTTTCGATTCTTTATGCTTGTTGAACCCTCTCGCTTATCGAGGAACCGAAATTCAGTGCCTCTCCTCGATCTAGAACAATAATCTAGTTTCTTGGATTGCCTAGGTGTCCTGTTTCTTAATTTGTGCAGGAGTACCTATATTTATTATTTCATATTTTACTTTTTTTTTCTCAAAATTTCATAAGGTCCCAACATCTAGGAAGTAATTTTTCACTGCGCTTCCCCTTTGTTTACTTATAGACTTACGTATTTTAAGTTGAAATTAAGTGACCGACTTTTACTTTGCACTGACGTGTTGGTGGGGCGGGACCATTCAGGGGTTTCCTATAAATTTGCTATTTGATACTGAAAGGGGTTACGTAGATATAGACGGCATAGGACATCCAGGGTATTCCCCGTAAAGGTATCATTTAATTCTGGAAGCACGGAGAAGGTTTGAACTTGTTACCAGAGAGCGTTTGCCATTAAAGTAGTACCTACTAGACCAAATTGTCTTCTGCTCGCCCTTTTATATTACAATTTCTTGAATGTGTACTTAATGTTTTTAAAACATGTTTAGAATTATCTAAACATGTGATACTTGATCTTGAAAGATGATTATTATGCTTATTAAAGCATAATAATCATTTTTCAAGATCAAGTATCAGGTTCAAACTGTAGACTGCGTGCTATTTTATTTTAGTTTCCACATGCCCCCTCTCAATTAGCATTGGTTTCCAATGCTCAAAACATCTCTAATAGTTAAAATGTCTAAAATGCATTTTCTATGATTGTGAAAAAAGAAAGAGAAGAGTCTCCGCAATGCTCGAATAGTCATATCCCTCACTACATTCATATAACAAATTATAATAAATATTTTTTAAGGTTGGGCCTACAGTCTGGCTCAGTCTGGACTTAGTTTTCCGATTCTTTATGCTTGTTAGAAAGCCCTTATCTATAATATAGGGCTTTCTATAGGGCGAGACCAATCGGGAGAAAAACTTCGTAACGGTGCGTCGGATCGCTCTGAAACTTATACCAATCGATTTGTAATCGAAAAAAAAAATTTCGATTTTTTGTCTGTATGTGTGTGTGTGTGTGTGTGTGTGCGTGTGTGTGTGTGTATGTGATGAAATCGATTACAGGTCGCAATTTTGAAGATAGCGACTTGAAATTTGGCATAGAGGTAGAGGTCCACGAACCCTCGGAACCTATTGATTTTGGTTACGATCGGTTAATATACAGGGTGTGAAAACAGGACAAGTTAACGTTTTTTAGCGTTTTTTGGCATTTTTGTCCGTGTAAACAAGGACCAACTTTTCTATTTTTTGATGTCAAATGAAAGTATTCGGTAAGACACGTATTTTTGTTCCTTTGCTGTTTTGCTCTAATTGTTATACAGGGTGTGAAAACAGGACAAGTTAACGTTTTTTGGCATTTACTGGTCGCAATTTTGAAGATGGCGACTTGAAATTTGGCATAAAGTTAGAAGTTCACAAACCCTCGAAGCCTATTCATTTTGGTTACGATCTGTTAATATACAGGGTGTGAAAACAGGACAAGTCACCGTTTTTTTCTATTTTTGTCCGTGTAAACAAGGATAATATCCTTTTTTTATGTCAAATGAAAGTATTCGGTAAAACACGTATTTTTTGTTCCTTTGCTCTTTTGATCTAATTGATATACAGGGTGTGAAAACAGGACAAGTTACCGTTTTTTGGCATTTAGGGTCGCAATTTTGAAGATAGCGACTAGAAATTTGGCATAAAGTTAGAAGTCCACAAACCCTCGAAGCCTATTGATTTTGGTTACGATCGTTTAATATACAGGGTGTGAAAACAGGACAAGTTACCGTTTTTTAGCATTTACAGGTCGCAATTTTGAAGATAGCGACTTGAAATTTTGCATAGAGGTAGAGGTCCGCAGACCCTCGAAGCCTGTTGATTTTGGTTCCGATCGGTTAACATACAGGGTGTGAAAACAAGACAAGTTGCCGTTTTTTGGCCATTAGAGGTCGCAATTTTGAAGATAGCGACTTGAAATGTGGCATAGAGGTAGAGGTCCACAAACCGTCGAAGCCTATTGATTTTGGTTACGATCTGCTAATATACAGGGTGTGAAAACAGGACAAGTTACCATTTTTTGGCATTTTTGTTCGTGTAAACAAGGACCAACTTTTCCTTTTTTCGGTGACAATTTATAAGTAGAGGTGAAAGTATGTTAGCATTTTTTGTTGACAAAATTGTTACCATAGCAACCAATTAATAATATGTAAATCACTAAAAAAAGATATGATATGGTACTTAGGATTGTTTATGAAGCCTAATTTGATACTAAAAAATTGGTTGCTATGGTAACCAAAAA
>JAEQML010072091.1:0-15733 GCA_016904865.1 Pissodes strobi
TCCACATTATTCATAGACAATTAAAATAAATAAAGATTTCATAAGAAGCCTTAGTTACTGTAGAGTTGCCATTGAAGTGGCTTAATGACAATGCGCTTTTGGCTGCTCTGGGTAGTTTTTTAGGATGCCTGTTCATCGAAATCCCAGGTTTTTATCGTTTAATTCCCTATTGAGAGCAACATGTGATCAACCATGCTGGAGCGAGTTTTTTTCCGAGGTGGGAATCCTCGTGCGGCTTGCTGCTCTTCGGTCGCTTGGGTCAATCTTTTACGACGAACCGAGTCAAGCATTCATTTTTAGACGCCGGTTGGAAACAACTGTGATTTTTATCTGTTAATGGAATTTTTCTGACCGGGTCTTTTTAACAGTTTCAGTCTTTAGTTGTGCCTTATCTTTTCGTAAGTGTTGGTGTCTGAAACTGCCCTTTGTGGGATTTGAGTGCTGCTTTGCAAGGTGAGTTGAGTTTTATTGTGCATTTTTTTTGTCTCTCTGTGAACGCCATCATTTTGTGAAACACGTGGGCGGATTTTTACTTTCCTTTTTAATCTCTTATAAAAGCTCACTTGCCCAACTGAAAGCCGTCTAGCGTTAAACAACTGGCTACCCCCTACACAGGTAATTTTTTTTTTAATTCTGATTTATCTTTTTCCTTGATGGTTGATTTTGATCACTGAGTTATAATGCTCGTCCATTAAGAGTTACGTGTGGAACCTTGAATATGTGTTCTTTCACAGGGAACTGCCGTTGGGGTTACTACTACCATTGGGGATACTACTACCGTTGGAGTTACTACTACCGTTGGGTTTACGTCTACTGTGAGGTCTATTGCTACCGTCGAGTGTCGAGTTGGTTATCTGCGAGCATCGTTAGCGACAGAGTGTTCCTTGGCTACGCCTGTCTAGCATACCACCGGTATAGAGCCTTGCAGTCCTTCGCCTGTCAAGGAAATCTACTTCCTACCCTGAGCAGTTCTTTCTGGAAGCTGCTTGAGGAGTTACTCATAGGCCAAGTGAGCAATTTCCATTTTATTTTATTTTTTCATTCATCTATATTGCGGCAGATTTGTGTAATTAACTACGATCTCTAAATATTATTTTTTTTGGCTTTGTTTTCGAAGAAAGAATAACTTTTTAACCTCTTTCCCCTTAATTAAGGCAACATTTAGCCATTCAAATTTTTTTCTGAACGAACTTTGAATTTTTGGGCAATCTTGTCGAGCCTGAAATACTAGATTTTATTTAATTACATTTTGAAATTTTCTTTTAAATGAACTTTGAATTTTTGAGCAATCTTGTCAAGCCTAAAATACTTGATTTTATTTAATTAAATTCTCAAATTTTCTTCCAAACGAACTTTGAATTTTTGGGCAATTTTGACGAGCCTAATATGCTGGCTTTTATTTAATCAAATTCTAAAATTCAGATAGACCCGCTGATCTAGAGTAAATCAGATTTTTGATCGATTTTTTTGAACTGTTAATTGACTGACGCAATAACGTTGTAGGTCGATGTTCTTAACATATTGTTTATTATCTTTGTCCTACTGGTTACTTGACCGTGGAGTAAATTGCCATACGTTAAACTCTGTAATTAATAGGTGGCTATAATGACGCCAGGTCTAACTAGTTTTTTTATATATCGTTTTTTTCGGCAGCTATCAACATAATTTAACTAAACCGAATAACCTTAGTTAGTTAGTTATACGGTATATGTGACGGATCATGATGCGAGATCCGTGAATTAGTCTATGATTAGGTGATTACTCGAGCTAATTGAACTTACCTATAACGTGGTTATTTACAGTATCGCTTACTTTCGACATATTTTACTGACGACGTTCTTTTTATTAATGCTTTAAGCGATCGTCATCAATTACAATTAAATATTTCGGAATTTGTTTAGAGTAAGCGTGTGAATTATTTCACCGAGTAAAGCCTACCTTTAAGAATACAGTGTAACCATAAGAATTCACTACTGAAATTGTCTTCAACTTAATTTTTTTCTCCCTCCTGCCCAGCTGTGATATTTTATTATTAGTAATAAAACAAATCCTTGTTTGTTATTTACCTGTTTTATTTAATTGTTTTTTTTTTAATTGTGACTCTGAAGGAAAGGCCCATTACAGTAAGTATCTGTTTCTTTTATTATTTTGCGCTCAATAATTGAATCGTTCTTGACTTACCTTTGATTAATATTCGAGTATTTGTTCATCGTTTACTTTAGTTATTTTTGAGTATTTGTTCTTATCGACTTTAATTTTCGGTTAATTTGGGTACTAGCTTTATACCGACCTTGATCTTTGATTAATTTCTAGGTAATTATTTTTCCGTTATTATTACTAATAAATTGCCGGAATATATATTTAATCTAATTTTCTAACTTAATTTTTATTGTTTTATTGATCGATTTTTCTGATAGAAATACTATGTTGGGGTTTAAAACCTTCAGAATTAGTATATTGTGTAACTAGGAGGAAAAGCAAAACATTCCTGGACGACTGTGGTAGTTGCTGGACGAGGCGCAGCCGAGGCCAGCAACACAGGAGTCCAGGAATGTGCTTTTCCTACGAGTTGCACATACTATTTTTATCCGATCGAAATTAATTAGAATACGTACTTATATAAATAGAGCCAAATATTATTGTAAATAAAAACGGTGTTTTAAATTTAAACTAAACATAATATCAAGTTTTGAATCGAGCGAGCTTGAAGTTTATTACGTAGCTACGGAAACTACAGCTAAATGTTACTTTTGATAGACGTCAGATCTGACAAACAAGGCGTTTGAATATGACAGAAATGTTACATTTCCGGCCTAGGACGGGAATGTTATATTCCCGGACTGTTATTTTCTATTCTTGTACAGTTATTGCATGTTGCCAAGCAACGAATACAATATACTGGAATCATCACTTTTGCGGTGAGAAAACACATCGGAAAGGTGTCGTTTTTACCAGTCCGGACACTAGGCTTTTCCGTTGCCCACACGACAGTTTGGAAGTCGTGCAAGCACAGGAATAGTTATTTGTGTATTTAGAGCGCAAAGTAATGGATTGCCGCTTGAGAAAGAATGTTACTGCGCGACGCGTAGCGGAGCGCAGTAATCTTTCGAAAACAGCAATCTTACTTTGCGCTCGAAAAACACACAGAACTCTTTCTACAGCCGCATTTTTTAACATTAAATCCACATTTTTCTCTATACTTATTCTGAAATTTGCAAATGACTGTCAGTTTTGACATATTATATTCGGGCATATTTAGAACAGGAGTGCCAGCAACAAACTGTAACAAACGCACGACTGTCATATATTTATCTTCGGTTTCCATTACCATTCATAGCACACTCGACGGAAAAAGTGAGATTTTTCTTTTCCATGTTCGCGCTAGAGCGCAAAATAAGGATCCACGGCATTCGTGGATTTTGCGATTTCATTTGATTTAGCAATTAGTTATTTTGCGCGCGGCTGTAGAAAAAAGCTGTTTCTGGACGTGTAATGCACGATATTTTTCATAATATCTCTTTGAAATCAAGACATAAACATAAAATGATTATAATTTTACGTATCCAAAATCATGTCATAATACATTTTGTATTCAAATGAAAGCAAACGTCAAACTTGCCAGACAAGCAAGACAGGTATTTATCTAATATTCATCAAGCGTTACTATGGAAATGTGTTTGTATGCTTTGTTGTAATTGAATAGGCAGCTAATTCCGAAGTATTTGTGAAAAGTAATGCCAGAATAAATAAAATAATTTTACTTAAAATTAGACTATTGACGCTACAATATACTAGATTAATCTTGTAGACTGCATCGTTGTATAATATTAACCCAATTTATTATACTTTATGCTTATTCTGTGACTAAATAACTGCAACTTTAGCATTTAAAATCAGGGTGCGGGAAAACATTTCCCGTTCCCTAATTAGAGACCGGGAAAATTTTTCCCGTGCCCAGACCGAAAAGACTTACTTTCTTTGCTCTAAAGAGACGTCGAAAATGATAGTCTTCAGAGAGGTATTATGAAAAATGGATTTATTGCATTGTTTAAAAAATAGATAATTTAACCAATATAATTACTTTTCACTGCATTATCTATCACGAAAACTTTGCGGCACGTACTACGTACGAAATAGGAGCTGTGATGACTGTTATTGCGAACTAGATACGAGCGAGTTAATAGGCTCATAAAAAATCAAGTTTTTATTACCTATCCAAAACACTTCATAAAAATAAGCCATATTCAAAATGTTAAATCAATCCGTTAAGCGGTTCTTGAAATATAAGAGTTTAAATATGCAGAATTCGAAGCGAGTCTCGATCGGGGATGTGACGTAATAAAATAGGATCACGTTCTGTTGCTAGGCCGCAACCCGCGCCACCGCACCGCGAGAATGCTGACGTTTCTATCACTGTCATAGGTAAATATATATCTCAACGAGATATTCATATCTTATGACGTCACGCGTTTCCAATGTTCCAGCGGCACTTATTTATTTTTGCCGAATTAGATTTCCCAGAAAAAACTGATTTTTGGTATGTCAACTTAATATGTCAAGGTCTTTTGATTAAAATTATTTTTGAAAACTTAAAGTTAGCCTATTAAACCACAGAAAATTTAAAAACCTTTGGAAGAGCTGTGTAGTGAATATAGCGACGTTCTTTTGCATACTTCGGTACGATGGCTGTGCAGAGGAAAGGTTTTAGTACGGTTCTTGCTTTACGCCCCGAAATAACACTGTTTTCACAGCAAAATAACAAAGTTTACCGTCACTTGCAAAATGATGGATTGTAGTGTCTTTTAGCCTTTCTGTGCGATAAAAGTGAAAAACTTAATAGCAGTTGACAAGGTCTTTGTCTTTATAAGACAAGGTGAAATAACTTATGTCTACGGGCTGACCCATAGCTGGGTGAGCGGAGTAATGTGGGTTGTCTAAATTCATTTTTCGCATGGCCCTCCGCTCGCTTCGGGCACCGAATATGAACTAACTATTCGGTGCTTCGAGGGCTCAAGAAAAGGAAACTAACCAGGTGCTAACCCAAGACATACCCAAAATCAAGAAAAAAACTGTTTAGAAATATAACCTTAAAAAAATTTAAAAACAAAACGACGGGGTTTGAACCCGGGTTGCCGAAGTGAAAGCTAATCATGCAGACCTCTAGACCATCAAGGGACATACAAACGACTGGTTGTATCGTATCGTATCGCGAAGTACATGAAAACAGTTAATTGCGCAATCCTGTTCAGAGATGAGTCAGTCCCAGTAGCGTGCCGTATAGGGGGCCAGCCCCCCCCCCCCCCGCCCTCTATCTAACCCGCCTCAGCCTCCTAATGCAAACTGCAAATGGCTCATCATTCGGCGCCCTCGAAATAGCTCGCCCCTCCCGCCCTTATACCCACGGCACGCTACTGGTCAGTCCCTAGACATAATTGGTGAAATAACAAATAACCTAATCTTACAGATTGCTAATATAATAGCTTTTGAAGAAATCAAATCAATCAATCAAGCAAATAAACTTTGTTATAAAAAAAACACACACAGAGTTCTTATTGACAAAGCCTGATACCTAAAACTAATTAGCAGATACAAAAATAAATGTAAGCCATACAAAAATATAAAAGACCAAAATTCAAAACAATAAAAAGTGTAAAGATGTAAAATAGACAGTAGAGACCGACCGAATCTCGTTTTCGGTTTTCGGCCGAAAAATAGAACCTTTTCGGCCGCAAAGTCGAAAAAAATCTCGTGGCTCGTGTCACTTTTGCTGACTGACCATTTCTTCAGTGACCGTGGACCAGGATCACATAACACCTTTAAGGTGGTTATTTCCGCTTCGTTCTCGGTTGATCAGCAAGCTGCCAGCTGCACCATGGTGGGGATGATCGGCGAACTTCAAAGAACACAATGATAATAGGTTTGTTCTATAATAGCAGCGATTTCAAACCGCACAAAGCCATCCGGAGTTTGCGCATAGCAATATAAGCGACACTTATATCGCTATGCGCACACTCGACCGCATGGCTTTGTACCGTTTGAAATCGCTGCTAGAACAAACCTATTAATAAAGCGAATACGAATCGAATAAGCTCTATTATGATCCATGACGAGCCATTTGCCAGAAGGCAGAATGAGATTTGATTTCGATTTCGAGAAGTGAAAAAGCACGTGGTTCCTCTCCTGATATTTTATTGGTTTTTATCTGAAATTTCTTTAAATTGTGACAACAGAAATTTGACGCTGCCGGTAACTGACTATCCATATGGTATTATTATAAGCATTTAAAGATCCTTTACACAAATAGTGCACTATGTAAAAATCGACCTCTCCTATTGGTCGATCCATCTCGTATTACGATATGTCTGCGTGATGCAATCGATTTCTATCAAGAGCTCTTGTGGTGTAGAGGTTTAGATCGTTGGGTCTCACCTGGAAAACGCGGCTTCGAATCCCGTTGCTTTTTTTTATTATTTTTTTAAAGGTTATGTTTCTAAACAGCTTTTTTTCTTGATTTTGGGTATGTCTTAGGTTAGATTGGGTTAGCACCTGGTTAGTTTCCTTTTCTTGAGCCCCCGTAGCGAGCGAAGCGAGCGGAGGGCCATGCGGATCGACCAATGGGAAAGGCCGATTTTTATATAGTGCACTATTTGTGTAAAGGATCTTATAATGCTTATTATAACTTTGCATGGCTCTCCGGTCGCTACGGGGACTCAATCAACAAAAACTGACCAAAACTAACCCAAAGTTAAGAAAAAAAGAAAACTAATAAAAAACAATAATGCTTAATTTTTGGTTAGCCCTTGTTGATCGAGCCCCCGTAGCGAGCGGAGGGCCATGCAAAGCCCTAATAATATCATATCTCTGACTATATGTATAGGCAGTCACCGTCAGCGGCTAGACGTTAGTGTCCCCGTTATATCCATATATTTAATACTCCTAAATATATGGTTATATCTAGTCACATAAACATTTGGACTCGAGTCATTACATCCTTTGTACGTTTTGCGGATCAACTCAACTGTCATTCATAAGAATTCAAGTTAACGTGAGAATCCCCTCCCTATTACTTGATCATACTCCGACAATATCACTTTCATTCCTTCGCATATTTCACTTTTCGCATGGCCCTCCGCTCGCTACCGCTCGCTGCGGGGGCTCAAGAAAAGGAAACTAACAAGGTGCTAACCCAAGACATACCCAAAAACAAGAAAAAATCAGTTTAAAAATATCTTAAAAAAAATGAAAACACCGAAGGGGTTTGAACTCGAGTCGCCGAAGTGAAGACTAACCATGCAAACTCCAAGACCACCAGGAGCACATACAAACGACTGGTTGCCAGTGTTGCCAGATCAGTTTTACAGTTAGGTAGTAGATTGATGTAAAAAAAATAGTAGATTAATTAAAAAAATAGTAGATTACAAATTCGCTGTCTAGCTTTAAAAAAAACATACCTATTCATGGTAAAACTGAAGTAGAGCAGAATTAATACCACTAACCACTAACAGTAAACCAATGACACCTGTTATTCAGTAGGTTTTGAGTAAACACGCCGACACACAAGTGACAAGTCGTAAGTAAAATGCTAATGACGTTTAAACGATTCAAAGAACGAGCCTGTGAATCCCTTATATGTATATATAGAACTTGTGGTGGTGGTGTTATCTTTTTAAACTGCACAAAAATATCAACGTAATCCCACTGCACAAAAATAATTAAGATGTTGTGTTAGAATTTTAAGATTTCTATTTAATTTTTTAATTTTTTCTTGTACTTTTAGGATATTTAATCAAGTATTCTGTTTTTCTCTAAATAATAGTAGAATTTACCTTTAAGAAAGTAGAATAGTAGCCAAAGGTCAAAAATAGTAGATCTACTACAAAAATAGTAGACCTGGTAACACTGCTGGTTGCATCACGAAGACATGGCGCGCACGCAGGAATGAAAATGACATTGTCTTATTATCCGCAAATCTCCATAATAAACAGGGGTTTACACATATACTTAAATATATATATGGGTTTACACATACACAGTGCTATTCGCCTCTAGCGAGCCGCGGTTACAAACCATAATTACAGTTGAGTAGGCGGGGCTTGTACCCTTTACTATTTGGCAGGTTTGTTTGAATTGAATTGAATGTCTTGACGGTCCAGCAACTTTCCTGTAACGGCCCTAGTGGTGCAGTGGTTCGATGCTGCGTTTCCAACCAGACACGCTGCGGGCTCCATTCCCGGCAGTGGAAAAGCTTTTTTTTAGATATGTTTGTAAAAAGTTTTTTTTTATTAATTTTGGGTACGCTTTGGTTAGTTTCTTTTTCTTGAGCCCCCGTAGCGAGCGGAGGGCCACGTGTGAGTGAAATATTAATGTTCTAAAATTGTAAACAAACCATGTCCCGCCCATTATGGCTTATAACCGCTGCTCGCTAGAGTCGAGTCACAGTGCTCTCCGGAACGAGCGTCGCATCTCGCATAACATCCCACCGCATGCTTCTGTAATACAAAAACAGGCTTATGTCGCTTATGACATGCAGGCCAGCCAAGCCCCCAAATTGAATTCCAGATCTCAAGCGAGACTACCAGGGCAAAGTAAACATTTCTTGCCGTTCCTGTTTCAAGTTCATTGCAAACCAATCCTAATAGTATAGCAAGCCAAGGCTAATTTTTTTCTCAACATAATATGTGTATCAAATTTCATTTTAGTCAATAAAGACTCCCAATTTAGCGGTTTTTATTTTCAATAGTTTCTCCACTCAGTGAGAGATTGGAGCGGGCCCCCTAAATGTTATAAGATTAGTTGTGGTAACACTCGGTAACAGTAAGCCTGCTTCCTGTTTCCATCACACAACTCCTTTATAATTCCAATATAATTATTTATGGTTTTTCCCAACGTAGGGTTATCCATCCCTATCCACAGTATTGTGGTATCATCAGCAATCAGCGTAAAGAATCCAGTAATGTTGATGGAAGCTAGGTCAATAATGTAGATGAGAAACAACAATGGGCCAAACACCGATCCCCGGGGAACTCCAGAATCGATGGTTTGCACCGATTACACCCTGCCATGGCCACCAACCACCTGCTTCCTATTAGCCAGATAGGACTCAAGCCATCAAGCCAAGTCAAAGCACGTCGTCCACTAAACCTATACCAAGACAGCTTTTGCAGGCACTTTCAGACAAATTTCGAAAAATGTTTCAGATTTACGAAAAATAAAAAATAAATTATTGCTACTAGAAAACCCCTGGCATCTGGAAACGACTACCATCTTACAGCACAGCTGACTTCAGTTTTAAATTGTAATACGCAGAATTGTTCGATGAGTTTCTCGATTTTAAAAGCGATACCTTTGTCTTTATATAAGCAATGGCGATGCTAACATAGAAGTTTTGTTTAAAGAAAAAAAAAGGAAAAAGGGGAATACATGGAATTTTGAAGTATTATTCCCGAAAAATATAAAACCGTTCAAGTGTGCTTTAATGTTATTAACATTATTTGGTTCTACATACGTTTGCGAATGGTCGTTTTCGTGAAACTACGCAAAGAATGTTTTCAGAAACAAACTTACGGACACCCAAAGTTTAAAATAAAGTTCGAAATTTCAAAAATCTCGTTAAAACTAAAGAAACTTTTACCAAGATCGCTTGAGCAATAACGATATAAAAACAAGATCATTCAGCCAGATTAACTGCTAATACTTTTCTTTTTGTTAAAATAAATAAAACCTTAAATTTCAATTACGTATTTTATTAACACTTAAGTAGATCAATACATTTATGTTGCGGACGTCTTTGTGGCTCCTATATAAAAAAAGGCTGAGTTCTAATGTTCTAGAACATATTTTTATATTAATGGTGACTGTCTTCCTTCCCTTGGCACGTGAAATGGAAATATGTATTACCATTTACTCGGCTTTAATGAAACACATTATCCTAAATAAAATGTATTTTTGAAAACATCAATTTGAGTAAAAACATTAGTAACAAAAAGGTAAAACATAATAAAGCTGGAACGGTACAAAAAATTTCTGTTACATATTTCTATTCAGAACAATAATCTCCATAAATATATTAAATAACTTAAAATAATTATAGCATATTTGGTCAGAGGAAAATCGAATATCGACAATAGTTAATTATACAAATGCTTTGAGAATAATATTTAAGATTATACAAAGCGGGTCTATAAAATCAACAGAGCCGTCGTCAAAGTTAATAAGCCCATCAAAAGTCACCAAATGCGCCTGTGCAACAAACTAAACAAACATAATTTTGAAATACCTGCTTTTTGCTTTTGACAAAAGTAGGTACCTATGCGATAAATCTGCTTATAATTTAATATCAAAGTTATTCTCAATCATATTTGAAGTTCTTTGTTGCATTGTCATTTGGGTACTACTTTTTTAATAAACTTGACTGGATAATTTCACATCTCATGGTTTTAGATATTTTGTTTTAGGCTTATTAAACACACATCATCTCGGATTGGCCACTAGCCCAGAATGTATGTCGATTGCGTACAAAACTAAAACATATTTATTTGGATTAGATCTCGAGTACATGATGTGATTGATATTGTTGTCTAAAAGCTGACTGCTGACTTACTTTAGAATTCAGAGATTCCGATGTCTTTTGTGAATCATGCAGTGCTTATCAACCAGACAAAAAAGACTGCTTAGTGCTTTACGAACCATAAAAAGTCTGGAAGGCGGAGTTGTAATAGCTGTTAAGGCAAGTGTTCCCGTTTAGTTTTTTTTTAGTTGAAAAATCTAATATGGAACTCTCCTGTATCTCTAACTATGCACCAAGATCAGAGTTTGACGTGTTTAATCATGTAAGTGCTATAACGAACATTGAACATTAACATATACGTTAATAAAAAAATGTCTCTGGTAAGTAAATGAAATTGATAATTTATGACGCTACTTACTCACTTGTTCGTGGCAAAATACTGGGTAGGAATATTAAACTTTCCAGTTTGGTTCAGCACAAAATATTAAAGTATGATTATTGCTAAAAAGATTCAAGACATTTAGAACAACGAATACCAACATTAACATTTTAAATTTTCTAACAATTGCTTATGTGTTTCTAAGGGTGATTCCTCAGTGTGACAATAACTTTCATCCTATGCTACTATCTTTGTTATTTTAACCAATTTCATCAAAGTTGATAAATAAAATAGGTTTTATTTTGACCAAATAGAGATTTTTAAAAAAATGGACTAAATATTGGAAGTCTTTTAGGAACATAATTATTGTGGACAGCAAAATTAAAGCCAACGGTAACAAAACTTTTTGAATATACTGATATTAGTAATGTCATCGATAAGAGGCAAAAGATCGCCGAGTCGTTTGATTTATTGGGTCACACTGTTTTGCTGAATAAATTCCAAAACTGGTGTAATTGGTCAACTTTACATTCGCAAGGAAGAACTTTGAAACTGACATTGGACGGGTTTCTTAACTCTCAGTATAGCGTGGTTTCTGGTGTACCGCAAGGGTCACATTTGTCACTTTTTTTGTCTTACTTCTTGTGAATGATATTGGACGGGGTTTTAACACTGATAATTGGCTTTTTGCGAACAATTTAAACATTTTTAGAAGAATTGCTGCTGATAGACGTTAATATCTTGACGGGGTGGTGTCTGAAAACCCATTTTCAACTAACTATACGAGAAATGCTCTTTGCGAAAACTGTTGATGATTTTGAAAGTTGAACTATCTAGGGCCACCGTAACGAAGGATTGGGATGTTTTTCGATGGTATGGTTCATTTTAATGCTCACTATGTCCGGGTTTCTTTCCTCTCAGTTTAGCGTGGTTTCTGGTGTACCACAAGGGTCATCTTTGGCACCAATTTTTTTCTTACTTCTTGTAAATGATATTGGACGGGTTTTTAACGCTGATAACTGGCTTTTTGCGGACCATTTAAAGAATTTTGGCCTGTGAATTGCTGCTGATACGACTTGAATATCTTAAGGGGTGGTGTTTGGAGACTCATTTTCAACTATACAAGACCAAATTCTCTTATGTAAATAATCACTCGTGAGAAAACTGTCGTCGATTTTTAATGTTGAACTGCCTATGGTCACAGTTCGATGGTATAGTCCATTTTAAGGCTTATTATAACTTTATAATGAGTAAACCCAGTCAGATGTCTGGATTTGTTATCAGGATGTTCAGGCAACGCCACCTTCTGTCTAGGTGGCGTTAGTTCAGGGATTCTAGTGATTTAGAGTTATGTTCCATCTTTGTGGAAATACCGATCAAAAATTTGGTGTTCTCATCATGAAGTTCATGGGAATCGCATTGAATCAATGCACATTTTTATCCGGTATACAATATATACAATACACAGAATAGCAAAGCCTTACGCTTTGATTTAGGGCCAAAGGACACGTTTTGGGCTAAACTGACTAAAGATCTGCCGAAGATATCTTGACTTGTTTCTTTTTTAAGTCATTCCATAGTATTATTATTTCATCCAATTACTGGAAGTGAGACATTTTCACATTCCACCTACAAGTTTAAGAGGGTGTCATCATCTCGTTCTAGCAACACACGTCATATTCATAACAGGCCTCTTTAAAGACTAGTGTCTTATGTCAATTACCTTCCTGCGTTTAGTGCCTAGCGGGACTGTTTTAGAGGTAAATTAAGAACGGCGATTTTGTTATTTATATGATGTGATTCAGCTTCAATATTAAGTCATCATTGAAATGTTGAAATGCAAAAATAGTATAAATACATATATACAAAAAAGTAACATATCTTAAGTATTAAATTTAATAGTACTTTCTTAGATCGCCCAACCAACAACTGTCAAGGATCAAGTTCTTAGATATTCAAAATCGTCATTGTGAATATGACCTATTTCCGGATTAACTGTATCTTGTCTGTAGAATAGCTATTTCTGCCTACATTGTTCAAAAAAATCGTTACAATCACATTGAAAATTGTCAGAAAATTTTGGGGAGCATAATTTTAAGAAATTTCGAGACGTCACGAATTTCTGTTTGCGACCATGTTAATTCTATAGACCGTAATCAGAAGTAGCAAACCATGAAAATATTGTTTTTAAGAAAAGTAAAATCTATAACTAGTACCACAGCTAATACACTACCAGCTACTCATCTCTACCGAAATCGGAAAGTTGGAGTGTCGGGTACTGCGCCTACCTGGCAGTGCCCTGAGCGGTTCAGTTCCACGGTCTCGTGATTTTTCAGGCAATGTAATGACACGAAGCGAACTGAATTTAAAATGAATATTCGCTTCAAAATCAACGACAAATTCGTCCGAAGTCACGGCTATCGCTCTAAAAAGACCGTAAATTTGCCACAAGATGAGTAGCATGTATTGAACAAGCTGTGCTAGTACGTTATCGGCATGCCTAAGAATCCATGAGCGTGGATCTTGGTACCATGCTTTTGTTTTTAATTTGCGCTATTTTAGTCTAAATTATGTGAACCATTTCTTTTTGTTTTGTTGCGTGTTTGATCCATGGACATGCCCTTTGTCTACTGACAAGTAACACTGATGATGGCTACAGCCGAAAGCGCTCTATTACGCTCTTTATAGAAGTCCTTTTGGATTAAAAATTGCATGATATACAAGGATTGTTTCATTACTATGTTTCGTACATGCACACAGCCTTTACTCTTCATTTAAGAATTAGCCGGCAGAGTTCACTTGCTTGATGGTGGCTGATTTGTATTACTTAACCATCTAGCCAGAAAAGCTGTTACCAAGCAAATTGAACTCGCTTGATGTATTCTAGAATCCTTAGATGTATTGCTGTTGCTTCATTACAGTGAAAAATTTGGTAAACAAAATCATTGAAGAACACAAAAATCTTGAATTCGAAACACATAACCGTTTTAGGAAGACTGTAGAAACCTAGACTTCGAAAATAAGGATCTCGTAGTCCGCCTAGTCTGAATCGATTAGCCTAGTAACGATAAGCTAATATGGTTGCTTTGCTGTAGTTACCCTCTGATTTAAGTGTCAGCGTACATGAGTAGCGGCATAGGTGTGGATAGCATAGAAAAGTCGAGTGCACTATTCTGAAGTACCTCTTGCCACTAAATAAGTAGGGATTATTTTTAGTTTGCTGCTGTAAATGGTGAAAGGTACAAACAAACACGGTTGTCAGGTGATATATCGATGATCGCAGGACCTCTATTCGTCGAACAAAACTTAATAAGAGAATCGTATCTTGATATGTTGGAAAATGCCATTGACCCCTCATAACCAAAATAATTGAGGAGAATCCAAATGAGTTCGATATGGGAATTATATTCCAACTGGATGGAGCTCCTCCGCATTACTCCAGAAATGCGCTTAACTATTTAGATACTAACTCCTACGGAATGACCAGCTCGGTCGTCCGATTTGACTCCGTGGGACTTCTTTATATGGGGGATATTTGAAACAAAAAGTATTTGACACGTAACCTACTTCTATTTTAGACTTACGTCAATGGGTAACAAACGTTTGCCAAAATGTTCGTCGAGAAACCTAAGACAGACTTTATGTCTCAAGAAGTACACCCAACTAGCAAATATAGTTCCCAGTCCTTTTTAAAAAGTCACTGCCCCTAAAGTATAGTTCCTAGACCCACCCTGCCACTTGAAATGTTACTCTATAAGGAATAGTCACTTTGAAGTATATTTCGAGAGTGACCGGTTAGTGCCTACCTACCATAAAAGTGGAAAATAAACACCCCGATTGCAAGTGGCAAACATGTAATTTAAAGAAGTGGCTGGAACTACCCGAATCTTCGAATATGACACCATAAAAGACCAAAAACTTTATAGTAACTTTTTAAAGTAGCGGTCACTAACAACTGCTACCATAATGCCTCGATTAAGTTTATGTTACTTTATAGTAACAATGTAAGTTACGGGGTAGTGGCGGCCACGACACCTAGTTACTTCTAATTTGTAGTAGCATTGAATGTGGCAAAATGGTTACTGCTACCTTCCTAGGTCACTATAAAGTTATTGTTTCTATAAAGTTGCCTCTGGGTAGTTACAATTGTCACTTTATCAATTCGATGATTTTAAAGTTCCAAACAGGTTGGGTTGGCCTAATATATTATCGTTCCCGGTACTTTGTGGAAGCATATGGAACTATAAAGTATTTTTCGGAATAACCGGCCATATTTTTTTCATGATTTTTCAGACAAACAGCCAAATGGCTCAAACATTTTGCGTTTTCAAGCTAAATATACCTAGACTAAAGCTTTTTTCCTTAGTTATTTTGTTATTTTTGATGGTGGACTAATATTTTAAAGTTTCACGCCAGTTTCAAGCAAATTATTTTTTTTTATTTTATTACTATATGAGTTTCTATTGCAAATAATATAATAATTTGAAATGTTTTGAGAGGCGCTCGAAGCACTGTGTATTCACTTTGACAATAATGTACTTCCTACCATAATAAAACTGCGGTTCCTTAATCAGAACTTCATGTCCTCCTAAATACGTCATACGCTTGTTGAAATTCTGAAAATAAAACCGCAGCTCGCTTAGAGAAAAGGCTTTTGTCCGACATTTGCCTCTACCACCATAATCAAACAGGCCGTAATATTCAGTAGATGTCAGCTTGGATCAGCTGATTTAAAGCAGTCAGTGGCAGTAAATAAGCACTTTTCCGGATATATTTTTTATTTAGTAGGCATCAAAATCATGTTTTGGTTTTTCAAGTTACCTTTATTGATTGATTAACAATATAAA
>JAEQML010072092.1:0-15732 GCA_016904865.1 Pissodes strobi
GAAACGTTAGCGAAAGTGTGCTGTGCATCTTGTGGGAAAAAGTGGAAGTTTTGCTTATAAAGAGGATAATTTCCCACAAAGTGGTCCTCAAAGGCTTCTAGGTTTGATAGAATCTTTGTTGTGGAGTTGATAGTGCTGGAAGATAGACTTCAACGGCCATTTGGACGAGTTTTCGCTTGGCGGATTTCAAGCAGACACTTCGTAAGTTTTCCATTTTCCTTTGCAGCCTTTAAAAATTATTGGCTAGTATGAACAATTTTCTTATCTATCTTTCCGGTTTTATTGCAGTAGTTAATTCCTTGCCAGTTTGGGAATCCTGCTGGTAAAGCACCCTCTGCTTTCCACTCCAGGGGTAGTTGCGCCCTCGTCACTTATCGAGGTAAGATCGCTATAATTTTCATGTCCATTTATTTCCGTCTTGAATACCACGATATTGGTTGAAAAATTAAAATACAGTTAATATGATTGAGGACTTATACCAGTGTCTTCTAGGGTTTTTTTTCCTGGAGCCTTCCATTGTGCACCTCTTGTTGAGGGAGTTTGACCGCGGAAGCTGACTGCTGGGAGCCGTGGGGTCACCCGATCGAGGCTAGGCAGAACACCCTTTCAACACCCACCAGAATTCAGGGAAGTTTATTGTTGAATGTCTGTGAAGAGTGTAGGCTAGATTATCCCATCAGAACAGTTTTGCAGAAGTTTTTTTTGAAAATTATTTAATAGTAATTTATATTATATTTATCGTTCAAGAAAAAAAAAACGAAGTATAACGTTATACCGAACATTTCGAAAAACAACCCCCTCACCAAAAATTAGAATTAAGAGTCAAGAGTCTCATATGGAAGTAGGATTTATATAATTAATTAGCTTATGTATATTGTCTATTTAAATAGATTTGATTATGTGTGTTATTTATTTTGTCATTACGACCCTGAGATTTAATCTGTGACAAGAATGGCGCCCAACTAAAATTTAGGGGTTGTTTTTTGGTTTTCAGGCTAATAGATATAAAAAGTTAGAATAACTTGAACTTTTGGAAATTTACTTATTTTTTAGGGATTGTCTAGCACTGTTGAACTCAAGTATTGTGTGTGTGTGCATGTGTTTGTTCTGTCTTTTTTTTTTCGGAGGGGGTGAGTTAGTACGTGGTACTAATATTACCTAAATACATTTCCTAATTATAAGTAGCAAATTACTACCGATTCTAAAGAGGTTTTGCATTCATTTCAGCATAAAGATTATAAAGAATATAGTTTGTAAAAGCGTTTACATTTATTTTTCAAATCGCCTCCTTCTGGAAATTTACCGAGTAATTTTCTTTCTCTTGGAAATTATTGCAAACATTTGAAAATATTTTCAAGACAAGGCTAAGATCAGTGTGTATATTATAATTTTTTTTGAAGACCGGGGAAAAATCCATAAAAGTAGATTATTATAATTAGAGGAATACGAAAATTTTCTGAATAAGACATATTCACTTTGCAATTGGAATATTTTGGAACTTGCATTATTCTGCGAAAAAGATATTATCTGCACGAAATTCGTGTAGATTAGATTATTTGTTCACATAAAATCTATACTCGAGTTTACATGTTTTTGCTGGAAAAAAAAGTAATGATTGATATTTTCAGACGAATGATATTTTTAAATATTTGAATATTAAAGTCGAATTTTAACAGCGTCGTCGAAGGTAAAATTGAATTGTTTTTTTTTCAAATAAGATTATTTAGAATTGGTTGCTATTAGCTTTTCGTACCTATATACCTGGCTTTGCTAAGGATATACTTTATTTTTTCAAGTAATTTTTTTTTATTGATATACGGAATACTGTAATTAATTTAACAATAATAATAATTTTTTGAGGCGGATAATTGCGGTCAGGATGAATTTAGATTATTTGAGAAAAGATGAGTTGGCTTATGAGTTACAAATAAGAGGTTATGGCAGTGATGGTACTTGGGCTGATTTACGAGCGCGGTTGCGGCCGGCATTAAGACTAGAAAAGGACGGGGGTATTTTTTTGATTTCGGACGGGGTTCTGGAACAGCTGGATCCTGCCGAAGAAGTAATAAAATGCGTTCAAAAAATACATGAATTAGAGGGGGAAACTGATAACTTTAAGTTCGAAAAAGCAAAAAGCGAGTATGCTAGGATAAATTCTAGGTTAATTCATGTGGTGAATCGATTGAAAAGAATAACACATTCCGAGTCTTTAGAGAAAATACAAAATTTACTTGTTAAATGTGGCGATATACGGAATTTTTTGGATGAGACCGTTCTGTTGTTGGACCCGGTGAGCGATACCAACGTTCCGGCGATAGCTCCTCAGGTCAACCAACAGGTCCATGTTGGGAATAATGATCTTACACAGGTGTCATTGTTGGATTTACCAAACGACGAAGTTGAGCCAAGCGAAGCGGATAATCTGAATCAGTCGGCAAATGTATCTAATGTCAGAGAGAGGGGCATGATTCAAGGTAATCGTAAGGATTGTTCAGGAACCTCCGGAAAGCCGATGGTTACGGTTGCGTCAAGAAATATTAATAGGTGTGATATGGCGTCCAGTCCGATACATGTGGCTTCTGCGATGTCGTTGGGTACGGACCAACCTTCTGTAGAGGTTAATCCACTATCAGAGTTCCCGAATTTTTTTCGTCGTAATAATTTACGAAAATTGTGGCAAGATATGTCCGGACAAATATCAGAAAAGAGGATGGATGCACAGACACGACCTCTAGCGAATACTACTCCCCCACGTTATCACCCAAATCAACCGGATGTCGCAAATTTATTTACAAGGGATTCATTAGGTAATGTCGTACATGAGAATTTAAGTTCGAGATTACAGCCGCGTAGTTCGGATCCAGAGTCACGTGCAGATTCAAGACGTGTTGGTTTTGCGGATACGAGGGCTTCAATGCTACCTCGAGACCAGGAATCAGGGATGGACAGATATAGAATTTTCAAAATTGTTTCACAATGGAATGAGTCTTTTGATGGTGTCAGAGGGGTCCATAGTTTTTTGGAACGAATTGAGGAGCTGAGGCTGGCGTGTGGTCTTTCAGAAGGACAAGTGAGCGGAGCAGCGGTTGCTTTGTTTAAAGGGGTAGCCTTGGATTGGTATCGTGCTACGTGCAAACCTGATATGTCATGGCAACAGTTGGTAAAGGCTCTTAAACGTGACTTTTTACCAAGTGAATATGAAGAAGACTTATGGAGTGAGATTCATGGCCGTACTCAAGGACACTACGAACGAGTCACTACGTATATTGCTGTTATGCAAAATCTGTTTAAGAAATTATCAAAGCCGCCTAATGAGGAAACCAAGTTACGCATTCTTCGG
Source organism: Pissodes strobi (assembly GCA_016904865.1). NCBI lineage: Eukaryota > Metazoa > Arthropoda > Insecta > Coleoptera > Curculionidae > Pissodes > Pissodes strobi. The sequence continues at coordinate 3,341 of JAEQML010072092.1, forward strand.
CGAAATATATTACCCACGTTGCAGGGTCATCTTGTGCTTGCGAATATTTCGAATATAGCAGATCTTGCTAGTGCAGCGCAGCGAGTCGAAGATTCTCAAATGGTAATGAGCCGCTTTAAACCTCCCCCTACTAATCCTAATAATCTTCTGGAGCATGGTTTAATGTATAATCCGCGAAAGTATAGATACCCTAGTATCCATTATCTTGCCTCTAATTTCTCGGAAGAAAATAGGACTCACTTATCTATAGGAGGTCAGGAACAAGTAATGGATTGTCATCCGGTCAATCGCAAGGGACAAGATCGGAAATTCGAATCCGGTGAGCGCGTTGCCAAATGCTGGAAGTGTGGTGACCTGAATCACATAAAAAAGGATTGTCCCAATGATTGGAAGTGCTTTGGTTGTGGACGTCTGGGAGTTCTTAAGAGGGACTGCCCTAAGTGTTCGGGAAACGGACAGCCCCCTCGTGCTTAGGTCGGAGTACGGAACGGTCGGGGAAGACTGATAAGACCAAAGAGCTCAATCGTGTACGAATTCATCTAGATTTTATTTTATCAAGCGTATTGCAGGATGAACGTCCGTATTTGAAAGTTAAAATTTTTGGATTAGAATTCTTAGGACTTTTGGACAGTGGAGCTTCCAGAACCGTCATCGGTAGTAATGGATATGAGAAATTCAAGAATTTTGGTTTGGAGTTATTTCCTAGTTCTATAGGGTCATGTAGCGTGGCCGATGGAAGCCATTCCGTGGTGATAGGTTGTTATAATGTGCCTATTTCTGTCGAGGACAAGGTTAGAGTGGTAAATGTTTTGGTGATGCCTTCTTTGCCGCATTGCTTAATTTTGGGTGCAGATTTTTGGAAAAAACTCGGTATTGTTCCAGACCTGCGGCGAGGACTATGGCAATTTAGTTGCCCGGGGAAGGAACAAATTTCTGCGTTGACTGCTAGTGAAAATTTAAGTTCAGACCAGACCACAATTTTAAATAATCTCATAGAAGACATTTTTATAAACATGCCAGAAGGTATTGGATGTACCAGTATGGTTGAACATAAAATTATAACGGAAGCCGATCCCATCAAACAAAGATTTTATCCAATTTCTCCGGCTCTCCAAAAGCAAGTTAATGTGGAGTTAGATGAGATGTTGGCACATGGTATAATTGAGCCTTCATCATCTCCGTGGGCATCGCCCATAGTTTTGGTGAAAAAGCCCGATGGATCGCATAGATTCTGTGTCGACTATCGTAAACTGAACAAAGTAAGCCAACGGGATAGTTACCCCTTACCACAGGTGACCCACACCTTGGATAAGTTAAGAGATGCCAAATATCTCTCCTCTCTGGACATCAAGAGTGCATACTGGCAAGTTCCAATGGCCCTGGAGAGTAAACCTTTAACAGCGTTTACTGTACCTTCAAGAGGACTTTTCCAATTCTGCCGAATGCCAATGGGATTGCATAATAGTCCCGCAACATGGCAGAGGTTAATTGACCGAGTGCTGAGTGATTTAGAGGACTATGTTTTCGTTTATTTGGACGATATTGTAGTGGTGACGTCATCGTTCGATAAACATATTCAAGTGCTAAGAGCGGTATTTCAAAAGCTTATCGCAGCAGGGTTGACTGTTCGCCGTGATAAATGTCACTTTTGTCGTCCTGAATTAAAGTTTTTGGGTTATATTGTGAGTGCTCACGGACTGAAGTGTGATCCGGAAAAGGTCTCCGCCATTTTGAATATCCCAGCTCCCAGAACGGTTAAGGATGTTCGAAGATTTCTAGGTATGACTAGCTGGTACAGGAGGTTCATCCCAAATTTTTCCACCCTGGTGCACCTATTTGCAACTTATTAAGAAAAAATACAAAGTTTATGTGGACAGAAGTGTGTGCTTCGGCTTTTGAAAGTGTAAAAGAAAAACTGGTGACTGCGCCGGTTATGCGCTGTCCTGATTTTGACTTACCATTTTCCGTGCAAACAGACGCGAGTGATTTTGGTGTAGGGGCGGTGTTAACTCAGCGTTATGAGGATGGAGAGCATGTGGTTAGTTTCATTAGCCGATCGTTAACAAGCAGTGAGCGGAAATACTCAAGTACAGAAAAGGAATTAATTGCCTTAGTTTGGGCTATAGAAAAATTTCGTCCTTATATAGAGGCCACCAAGTTCACGGCCATAACTGATCATTTTGCATTGTTGTGGTTATCGAAGCTGAAGGATCCCTCAGGTCGGTTAGCCAGATTGAGTGTTCGACTGCAGCAGTTCGATTTTGACGTTATTCACCGTAAGGGTAAAGATAATGTTGTACCGGATGCGCTTAGTCGATCGGTTCCTGTTTTGGACGAAATTGCGGATACTGCGGTATTTCCAGATTATCGGGATCGATGGTATTCCCACATGATTAGGAGAATTTTAAAAGATCCTCTTCAATATCCACAATGGAGAGTTCAGGACAAAATAATATACCGACATGTGCGGAATCAACGCCCAGAGCTGGGAAATCCGGCTTTTGATTGGAAGATGGTGGTTCCAAAGTCACATCGAGCGGAAATTCTAGGTAAGATGCACGATTCCGAAACGTCTGGCCATACCGGAATCTACAAGACATTTCATAGGCTTGCACAAAAATACTACTGGCCAAGAATGAAGGCCGATGTAGGAAAATACATATCCTCATGCCAAACGTGTTTATCGGTAAAACCAGAAAATCGAATGCCCGCAGGATACATGAGCGGTCGACCAAATATCACAAGACCATGGGAGTTTGTTTCAGTGGATTTAGTAGGACCTTTACCACCATCTACGGCAGGTTTTCGCTTTATTTTAAGTATACAGGACTATTTTACTAAGTTATGCAAGTTTATACCCCTTAGATCAGCCAAGGCAAACATAGTAGCGCAACAAGTTGAGGAAACTCTGCTGGAATACGGAATCCCCGCAACGCTTTGGTCTGACAATGGAAAACAGTTTACAGCCCATGAATGGAAACTATTGGCTAAAACCTACAACATTAGATTGGCATATTCGGCTCTTTATCACCCACAGGCCAATCCAGTCGAGAGATCCCATCGATTCTTGAAAACGATGCTTGCGGCTTTTGTCAAGAGTAATCATCGAAGATGGGCAACTTTACTACCGAAAGTAGCTTGTGCAGTTAGAACTTCTCGAAATGAAAGTACGGGTTTTAGTCCATTTTTCCTTAATTTTGGACGAGAGATGGTTCTGGACGGCAATGATCACGCTCCTGCTCCTGTAGCGGACTTGAATCAGGAACCTACGGCGATTGAAAGGTCCAAGGCTTTAGAAGAAATATTTAAGGAAGTTCGAAAGAATTTAACCCGAATGATGGAAAGGTCTGCGAAAACATATAACCTAAGACGTCGAGATCTGAAATTTGAGGTTGGCGACAAGGTTTGGCGCAAAAATTTTGTACAGTCGGATGCGGCAAACTATATATCGGCGAAGTTGGCACCGAAATTTCTTGGGACGTTTGAAGTCAAGAAACGGTTATCGCCATGGACATATGAATTAATGGATTTTAAGGGCAATTACACTGGTGTGTGGAATGTGAAGGATTTAAAACCGGATCATTCTCGTACTCTAGACGTTACTCCGTAGATTAGCTTTTAATTAGTATAGTTGTAGGTTAGTTGTGTACTGGGTGTAATATTGGAAGAGTATGGGAAGTCATTACATAGTTTTAAGTTCGGAAATTACAGGTAATTTCATTAAGTGAAGGGGGAATGTTGCAAGCCAGTTTTGGTCTTACGTCGTTCCATATTTTGGGAACAAATAATTGTGACAATTCGGTTGCAATGCGATGATTTATCTCGCTATATTTTGGTATGTATTAATTTTACGAAAACTTAACATATAAATATGCCTTCACCACCTTGTCCACAATTCGTATAGATGACGTAGGCACGGTAAGCTGATTTCAGACTTGCGTGAAATCTCATGGGAAAGTATATCGTGGAGCAATAATATAGCCTGAAATTTGGACCACATGTAAATTTAAACGAAATTGCGGTTATTATCAGTAGTTTTGGCGGCAATATTGAGCGCAGGATCCAACGGTTACAGAGTGGCAACTTAAGGGCAAAATACTGAAGATTTCGAGGCTCTTCTTTTCTCTCTAGACATAAGCGTCGATACTAGGAATTATTAAGAAATTTTATTTTAAAAGGTTTTTGAAAGGATTTATTCAAAAAGGGTTATTGAAATCCGTCACAAAAATATCAGGCTATTATCGTTCTTAGATTAAATCATGTTAATAAAAAGAAATTTCGAGTTTGAATCTATTTTCTGGTCTTTATGCAAGCCGCTGGTTCGTTCTAAAATTTAGCTAGCCAATTTAGCTGTACCTTCATAGTTGGCACACATGTTCGATCCCTTCTCCTTGGAGTACTAAATTTAAAACGGGGAAAAGAGAGGCGTGAGAGAGGAAAAGAAACGTTAGCGAAAGTGTGCTGTGCATCTTGTGGGAAAAAGTGGAAGTTTTGCTTATAAAGAGGATAATTTCCCACAAAGTGGTCCTCAAAGGCTTCTAGGTTTGATAGAATCTTTGTTGTGGAGTTGATAGTGCTGGAAGATAGACTTCAACGGCCATTTGGACGAGTTTTCGCTTGGCGGATTTCAAGCAGACACTTCGTAAGTTTTCCATTTTCCTTTGCAGCCTTTAAAAATTATTGGCTAGTATGAACAATTTTCTTATCTATCTTTCCGGTTTTATTGCAGTAGTTAATTCCTTGCCAGTTTGGGAATCCTGCTGGTAAAGCACCCTCTGCTTTCCACTCCAGGGGTAGTTGCGCCCTCGTCACTTATCGAGGTAAGATCGCTATAATTTTCATGTCCATTTATTTCAGTCTTGAATACCACGATATTGGTTGAAAAATTAAAATACAGTTAATATGATTGAGGACTTATACCAGTGTCTTCTAGGGTTTTTTTTCCTGGAGCCTTCCATTGTGCACCTCTTGTTGAGGGAGTTTGACCGCGGAAGCTGACTGCTGGGAGCCGTGGGGTCACCCGATCGAGGCTAGGCAGAACACCCTTTCAACACCCACCAGAATTCAGGGAAGTTTATTGTTGAATGTCTGTGAAGAGTGTAGGCTAGATTATCCCATCAGAACAGTTTTGCAGAAGTTTTTTTTGAAAATTATTTAATAGTAATTTATATTATATTTATCGTTCAAGAAAAAAAAACGAAGTATAACGTTATACCGAACATTTCGAAAAACAACCCCCTCACCAAAAATTAGAATTAAGAGTCAAGAGTCTCATATGGAAGTAGGATTTATATAATTAATTAGCTTATGTATATTGTCTATTTAAATAGATTTGATTATGTGTGTTATTTATTTTGTCATTACGACCCTGAGATTTAATCTGTGACAGTACCACTAAATCTGCCTTGTACCACAATTGTTAGATAGTCTGCATAGCTTAGGCAATGAAATCCCTCCGCCGAATGTTTTTGGAGCATGTCGTCGATCAGTATAGCCCAGATTTTCTCACTTGTGCCGTCTACAGGTTGGTGGCGCCTGTAAATAAATACGACTTCCCCTACTTTCTGGCATTTGAGCTAGGACCTAATTTGCACGCTTTTAAAGGACAGCTCGTTCTGGCCTACGCGTCTTTAATTGAACATTTTCTTAACTTAAATTCATTCACCTTCAGTTTCTTCTAATCTGAGATGAAAACAAATAAATAAAATTAAAAGCACGGTAATTTACAAAGTGATATTTAATACCGCGTAAAAAAAATCCTAAGAAGGTTCTCTAATTTATTTAATATGTATTGCTACAACTAAGTTATTGCAATACATCTGTTAACTATGGACCTAACCGATTTTTTTCTACGCTCTCTAGAAATGGAATTATTCAATTCTGACAATATCATTCATCATCATAACACATTTTATAATATTGGTGACTTTAACAAGAATGATGGTATGCTATTTTTCTTAAAATCAACAGTAGATGCACATGTAACACATATAAAACTAAATTGTCAAGCAACACTAAGTAGGATTACATTTGAAAATTGTAATATAAGTTTTGGTTGACAGCCATGTACAAACCACCACCTGTAAATGATAATGTACTTCTCGATGACTTAAAAGTGATCTTAGAGATTTCCTCAACTCAAAACTATGAAATTTTTACAGGAGACTTGAACATTAATATAAAGAATGAAAGTCAAACAAAAAATTCATACCTTTCCTTAATGAGTCAAAATGATTTTACCTCTTTTATAAATTCATCAACAAGGGTCACCTCTGATACCTCCTCATGTATTGATCACTTATTTGTAAGACAGAAAAAAAGACTTGAAATCTTTTATACTAGAAACAGATGTGACAGACCGCTATCCGATTATGTTAAACATTCACTATAAAGAAAACGTTACCAAATAATCAAACTTTTCAATATAAAAGTATCATAAATTATAGCCTATTTAAGGAAAAATTTCATGTCAAAACTGGTCACAGGTTTTAGAGTCAAAAGACTCTGATCAAGCTGTCAATTCATTTATAAAAACTATTAAACAGGTACTCAAAGATTGCATAACTGAACGTCCACAAAAAGTTAATAATTTAAAAAGAATGGATAACAAATGGTTTAATAATATCAACTAAATACCGTGACAAACTAAACAAGAAACTGACCAAAAATCCTACTTTAGAACTAAAAAAGAAGTACAGATCTTACAGAAATACTCTAAATAAACTATTAAAAAAAAAACAAAACTACAATTATTATAAATCTAAGATTGAAAAGGACAAACACAATATTAAAAATATTTATAAGATCACGAATCACAAAACTGAAGCGCAAACTCCAATATATAAATTCAAGGATGACCAAAACATGGACTTTGGAGATAATATTAGAATGGCAAATTTCTGTAATCAATATTTCAAAAATATAGGAATTGAAATGGCAAAAACCATATTCAGTCCTCATGAGCCTTTTTCTGTTATGAAAAACGTCAAAAAGGCCATGTTTCTGACTTCTGTGGCCGAGAATGAATTGATTAAGCAAATACATTCACTAAAAAACGATAGTGCTCCAGGTAAAGACAGTATAACAACAAAGCTCATCAAAGATGCTCACCTACATATCATAAAACCACTAACTCATATTATTAACCTGATCTTTGAAACAGGCAAAGTGCCTAAATATTTTAAAGAATCTGTCATCATTCCGTCATTCGGATTTTCAAAGCTGGTGCAAAGGATAAAATTCAAAATTACCAACCTATAAGTTTAATTAATAATTTTGGGAAAATTTTCGAGAAATGTCTGAAGGATAGATTGACAAACTTTTTCAAATTAAACAATGTTTTATCAGAAAACCAATTTGGCTTTGCAGACGGGTTAAGCACTCAAGACGCGATGCACTCCCTTACATCAAGGATCACTAAGAGCCTAAATAATGGAGAAAGGAGTATGGCTCTTTTTATTGACCTTGCGAAGGCTTTTGACACGGTCTCTCACCAAAAACTTCTTGAGGTATTGTCACATTACCGAGTGCAGGGGATCGTGCTGGAAGTCTTTGCAAGGTATCTTTCGGATAGAGACCAATTTTTGAAACTGAACAACGTCATCAGTGAGTCTTTGAACATAAACACTGGAGTGCCACAAGGTACTATATTGGGCCCTATTATTCTGTTTTAACGTACATAAATTCACTACTAAATCTTGAGATAAATGGTAAAATAATATCCTACGCGGATGACACAGCCTTGGTATTCACGGGCAAAACATGGCAGGAAGCTAAAGAAAAAATGTCAACAGGATTTAGATTGGTAAAAAGATGGCTGGACTCCTTTAAGCTCTCATTGAATTATTCTATGACTAACTATATAGCTTTCACATTGACCCTTTTTTATGGCAGTGCCACACAAACAAAATGGAGGTCTTATGGCGCTCGACGAGCGGTGTGTGTGTGCGAAGATGTTGATTGACACGGTTCTTAAACAGTTGTAGGTTGTAGTTAGGGGGAAATAGATGTCCTGGTAGTGAGTTCCACAGTGATGCAGTGCGCCAGACAAAGGAGTTCTTGCAAAGCGATGTTCTAGGTGTTTCCAGTTGTACGACGAACTGGTGCGCCCTTGCCGTCTGTCGTGACAGGCGTTGCCAGGGGCGGGATGAAGCGGGCCAAATCCTGGAAACATCTGCCGTGAAAGTATCTGTAAAACAGGGACATCTCGGCCACATGTTTGAGGTGTTCCAGACTATCCAGATTCCGGGTCAACTCCGGGTCGCCGGTGCGTGGTGATTGACCATAACGAGATCAAAAGTGTTTCCAAAACAAAGTATCTGGGACTTGTTGTTGATAAGCATTTGAAGTGGACAGAACACATAACATATTTAAGACAAAGAATCCGAAACCTAATTCACAAGTTCTATTTACTAAGAGAATGTCTCTGCATTAAAATATTAACTCTCATATACAAATCGCTGGTGGAATCCTTGATTCCTTATGGTCTAATTATCTGGGGTGGCACATACAGGACTAATTTGCAGCCTGTACTGGTAATTCAGAATACAATTTTGAAAATCATGTTCAAGAGAAACAGGTTGTGCCCTACTGAATTGTTGTACAGTAATGACATGACAATGTGACCTCAATTTATATTCATTCAGTCTGTGCTTACTATCACAAAAAATCGAATTTAAAAAAGTTTGTTGATCATCAATATCAGACTAGAAATAACCAGAATCGGCACTTGGTCATGCCAACTAATGATAAAACAATAAATTAAAAGTTTATTGATTACCTGGCTCCAAAGTTTTATAATTTGCTACCCAGAAAAATTAAGCATGCAACCACACTAAAACTATTTAATAGGGAGATCAAAACCTTTATTACAAGCAATTATAAACAATTCTTAAAAATTATGTCCTAAACCACAAATCTGGAACTAATGCAATACAAAATAAGTGTTCTTAAAGGGAAACTTTAAGTATTTTATTTAAGGCTTTGTTTTGTTTGGGTGTTTTTTTTTTTGTTTCTTTAATTAGGCTCTCCGTCGTTGATCTGGATTTGCACATACTAGTGTTAAGTCACTTAGGTGCTACATAAAAATCGTTAGGAATATATTAGTTACATTATGTATATTCAAATGTAAAACAAATTGAGTTTTAATAAATTGAGATTGAAATTGAAATCATCAGAGAATGCATTTAGGCATTGAAAGGGGCGAAAGAACGAAGTCATCTTTTTTAACACTGTTCGTGTCCTCTTTTAGATGATGGAATAAAATAATATATAAAATGTATTAAACAATATTTGATTCAACTATCTTAATATAATTGCCGCTTTTTATGTAAGTAAACAATCTGGATGCAAAAAATTTTCAATTAATATGTTTTATGTACGTTGGGCTATAATTAACGCACATCCATTTTGCCCTGAAAATATTTGCTGTAATTTGTTGTTTGTCAGTTTTTATATCAATGTGGACAAAAAAGGGTTCGTGTTAAAAAATATTTACCCTTAATTTTATTGGGATCTGAAGATTGTAGCAGTTTGGTTAGTTGAGAATTAAAACTGATTTTGATTTAGCCTTGCGGGTCTCGTAGTACTTGGAGAACCGACATGACGCGCGACGCTTGACAACTAGGAGAAAAGAATCTGCATATCAATAGTTTTTAAAATACCATTCAATTATTTTTGTTTATATTTTCCAGTACTGCAATTGCCAGCGAAATTAGCATAAAAGTAAAGCTGTTTATTATATTATACTGTTTGCGTCCAATATATATTTTTTATTTCTAAGGCAATTTGTTTTTACCTGTTTGGGCTCGGTCTGCATCCTTTCTCCTACAAGGAGAATTTTAAAGTGATTTGTCCTTTCAGATTTCCATTTGGCAATTCGCAAAAAATAGAATTATTATTTACAATTTCGATGTTATGATTGTGCTATGTTGTAATAATGAGTAACGTGTGCAAAACGTTTTTCTGATTGAAGTTAAAAGTAATTTTTTTTCCAATAAAAAGAAACCTAGCCCCGGAGAGTCGTATTGCAAATGCCCGGCCCCGGTAGTGGGGTCGTTAGAGCGCCACCAGTTCTGTCCAACTAAACTGAAAAAGCTCCGCTGGTGTTGTGCAGGGTGGCTAGGCCGGCTTATTAAATCAAAAGGTACTTAATTTCAACCCTACAAGGAAACGAGAATATAGGCTGGCTTATTAAATCAAAAGGTACTCAAGCTTAACTTAACAAGAAAACACAATCTAAAATTTAAGGAACAATATATTTGCTACTAAGTTCTTTTTTTTTAAACAGAGCAACAATCTATCTGGAGTAAAATGGCAAGTTAAATGGAGATGTTGTTAGTTAAAGATAAAAGAATATCAAATGGCTATTAAATTTAACTACTAATAGGTACAATATGGTGATTGTACGGAGACCAATTCTGTTGTTACTACTCGGTTCTATATGCCTTACAACTAAATGCACTAACTACTACTAACCGAAGTAACCACTTTGATGTTAATTAAGCTAATTACAACTAGGTATGCGTGCGCTAATAGCTGCACTGATTTTAAATGTAGCAATAATAATATGTAGCAATGAACGGTCACAATAATTAAATCAAATGATTCGATAAATTAATAAAAGGAATAAAATTAGAATAAACTATTGAAAGCTTGGCTGTCAATGCTTGACTTATATTATAAAAAGAAGAAAATTCAGAGCGGTTATGTTACTCGATAAATGAATGAAAGGAATAAAATTATTGAAACTGTTTTAAAACCTGTCAATGCTTGATTTATATTAAAGGGAGAGAAAATTCAGAGCGATTAATAATAATAAATGAGTAAATAAGCTTAAGCTTCTGTACGATACCACTTAGATCCGTCGAACTATGGTAAAGGTGCCGAACACCTGCTGGTACTGCTAGGGTACTGGCCCTGAGGGTGAGACTAGCAGATGACTCGCCAATAAAAGGGGCCCGGAGACAGGACTGGCAGCCACGTAATCGTACTGGCAGCCCGCTAGTAAAGGTGGTAGCCTGGTGGTTGAAGTGGTGGCCCGCTAGTAAAACCTGCTTCTAGCCTGCTCGTAAAAGTTGTGGCCCTCCCGTAAAATCCTGAAATATCCCAGTGCGCATTAGACGAAGCCCCCTTACTTTAATAAAAAAAAACCATAGCCCCCCCTTGCATAGATATATTTTCCTTATAAAACAAATTCCCAGAGAAAAAAAACCATAGACTTGCAATGACCATCAGCAAATAAAAGAGGTACCAAGATACAGACAACTTGAATATAACAAAGATAGGGATGAATCACCCCTAAAAGAAAATATAAACTTCCCCATACGATCAGAATTAAAGTTACATTAAAATAAAAAAAATCGGATTAGATAAAATGGAGTAGATAAGATAACATATAGGACGCAAAGCAAAGGGCGGACCCTGCAAAAAAAAAGGTAACACAGATAAGCAATTAAATCATTAATTTAGGCAAAAACTGTAGCAATAATTACCTCGTTAGTGTGTGTGAGGACTAAGGGAAATTCGACGGTCTCGGTCTTATATGACGAACGTGGAAAGCCTCTAGAAATAATGAAAAAAAAACGTTAGCGTCATGGCGTCCACGCGATTCACAAGCAATAGAAAAAAATTAACTCCAGAGAAAATGCTTACTTGGTACAGCAGTAAAATCGCGAAAAATCGGTCGTGTCAGGACACAAACAGAAACATCACAATAAATCCCCTAGGAAAAGGGTCGTATTATATCACAATACTAAATGTGGAGTCTCTATACGACTGCACTAGCAAACCTTCTTCTCGCCTTGAAAGGTAATCTCAGAAGAACTCTCGATTGGTTTCCGTCAATTTGCCTTCGAGATTAAATGCTACGTCAAATCAGCAAGTAGTGATGGGCTGAAACATGCCCCGTGATTTCGATACAGGGAGTAATTCTAAGATAATAAACGCCTTAGTTCTCGTTTATTAGGAGGATAAACGACGGCGGAAGCCACAAACAGTGAGTTAAAATTACATTTTTCAAGAAATGCTAGGAAATACTCCTACGAAAATGATAAACCTTTAAAAATCTAAATCGAGAGCGACAATCACGGGAGGATAGTCCTTTCCTATTATTCGGAACGAACCTTACAAAAACTACAGCCTGCCGTGTAAAGAGATAACTATATTTAAAAACAGAGGTCCCAAAACGATCTAACGATCTTCAGAAATGGCGACCGGCGATTGGAGTTCAGCAACCAAGGGGTTCCCAAAAAGTTATAAAATGTTCAAACCAAAATTAAAATATGGATCGACGAGTCAAATGCAGCGTATTTGTGGGTTTTATTAACAGAATTCGTAAAACCATAAAACGGTTTGCTGGCTGTTCCACGATAATGTAATAAAAATCAAGCCAA
>JAEQML010072093.1:0-15731 GCA_016904865.1 Pissodes strobi
TCTTTGTTTCTCGTTAATTTTCCACATATCAAACATTTTAGCTGTTTTACCTTTACTACAGGTTTCCTTTTACTTGAAGAAGGACGACTTCGGTGATCTGTAATAAACGAAATTTTATTAATATTTGTTGGTTACAGGCCCCCTTGATTAAAAGACCTACCAATATTTCGTTCACCTGACACACTTGCTTCAAAAGTTGAAGTATACGCTTCTTCTTTATAGGAGCTGTAGGAAGGAAACAGCAAGCCTATAAGTACTGGCAGCAAAATCAGACCGCTGAAAATCGCAATTATTTTATCGAAGCGAGAAACGAGTGCAAGCTTGTGATCGACGAAACTAAGGACAAACACAATCAAAGGATCAGGAATAAACTTTTGCAATGCCCCAGTGGCTCCAGGAATTTCTGGTCGGTAGCAAAGGCAGTAAGTAACAACTTTACAAAAACGTCTCTCCCACCTTTGACGGACGAACGTGGCATCACGGCGACTACAGCCAAAGAAAAAGCAAACATGCTCGCCAAAATGTTTTCATCGCACTCTACCTTAGACGTGCCCCAAAGCAAGACTCTCCCCACTATACCGAACATCAACACCACCATGGCAGAAGTCAAGTTTTCTCATCGTGATATTCGCAAAATCCTTAAAGAACTAGATACGCAAAAGGCATCAGGACCGGACGGAATACCTGCCATCGTACTAAAGAACTGCGCCAACGAACTAACACCTGTTTTTTCCAGGCTTTTTTCTCTTTCTTACAGAAAAGGGATTTACCCATCCTCTTGGAAAGTCGCTCGAGTGCAACCTGTTCCAAAAAAAGGCAAGAAAACCACGCCCTCAAACTATCGCCCGATTGCCTTGCTTCCAATAATCTCCAAAGTCATGGAACGTGTAGTCAACCAGCAACTACTCAAATACCTCGAGAACAACAGAATAATCAGCGATAATCAATACGGCTTTCGCAAAGAGAGATCGACAGGAGATATATTGGCCTATGTCACTCATATATGGAGTAGGGCAATTGAAAACTACGGAGAGTCTCGAGCGATTGCGTTGGATATTTCAAAGGCATTCGACAGAGTTTGGCATGACGGACTGCTCAACAAACTGCCGTCCTTCGGACTGCCAGCCTCTCTCTGCAGCTGGCTGGCCAGTTTCCTTAAGAACCGATCCCTACACGTTGCAGTCGATGGACACATCTCGGACACATTCATCATCTACGCGGGCGTGCGGGCGCAATACTTTCACCAACTCTGTTCCTCATCTATATTAATGACCTGCTGATCGAAACGAATAATCCTGTTTACAGTTTTGCAGATGACAGTACCCTTGTCTCCCACTTTAAATCAGAAAAACCCTTACCAGCGACTGAGACTCATCACCGCAGACAGGAGCAGATTACAGCAATTAATCAAGACCTGGAGAAAGTTCAAACTTGGGGCGACCGAAATTTTGTCCAGTTCAATGCAGCAAAGATCCAAGCAGCAATGTTTTCTAAGAGGGCCAATAGAGCGGGCCCTGACATCATTATGGCAGGATCGACCATTTCTTCATCCTCGTCAATCGGGCTGCTGGGTATCTCGGTCAACAGCAATATGTCATGGCATGACCATGTTGCTAACATCGCAAAATCAGCCTCCCAGAAGCTTGGTGCGCTATTTCGCAACAAAAAACTCTATACACCGCAGCAGTTGCTCTTGCTCTACAAAGCGGAAATAAGACCGTGCTTAGAATATTGCTCACATATCTGGGGTGCCGCACCAAAGCATAACCTAAAGCTGCTGGATTCCATTCAGAAGAGGGCTGTGCGTCTCGTCGGCGATCCGGAGTTAACCCGGAATCTGGATAGTCTGGAACATCGCAGACATGTGGCCGAGATGTCTCTGTTTTGCAGATACTTTCACGGCAGAAGTTCCCAGGATTTGGCCCGCATAATCCCGCCCCTGGCAACTCCTGTCAGACAGTCCCGACAGACGGCAGAAGCGCACCAGTTCGTCGTACAACTAGAAACACCTAGAACATCGCTTTACCAGAGCTCGTTTGTCTGGCGCACTGCATCACTGTGGAACTCACTTCCAGGACATCTGTTTCCCACTAATTACAACCTACAAATATTCAAGAACCGTGTCAATCAACAAAAAAAAAATGCTTACAAGAATAACGAATATGAGGGATTGTTCAATCAAACAAGAATTCTTCACATATAAAAAGCTGTAAAAGATACACATATTCTAGATTTTTGCTTAAAACCCCAAGCAAGAAAAATGTAGGTAAAGGCAAAAAAAACAGAAACACTGAGCCCAGATCCCAAATACTTATTACACTTAACCTAAAGTAAAAGAATATTACCTACGACTTAAAATGGGTTTGGTAGAAGATCCCACAGGGTATTTCACAATATTAATGTCAGTGACAATCGCTGACCTTTGAAGATTGTCCTTTGTTAATGAAGAAGGCGGAAATAAAGCTACACGAAACTGCTCACAGCGTGCCCCTTTCCAGTGTATATCTAGCCAGTTCCGTACGAGTTACATGCCACGCATACCCAATCTTTTCCTTCGACATTAAAAAAAATTGAAGTAATTCGACCTCACAAATCCTACCTAAAATAAATCAAAATCCTGACCACAATGAAAATAGGTACCTAATTAGTTTTACTATTGTTACACTAACACGTACATCCTAATTGGCTCGTATATTGACTACTAACTAACTACGTACTAAGCGCTGCTCACTAAAATCTGTTCTTCACATCAGTTGCTTAAGAGGCTGAGAATTCATCCCCACTCCTTTTTGGATTGGTCGATTTTTGCGTAAGTGTTAGGAGCCAGCATTGGAAGCCACTCTTATAAAAATATTCTATTTACATACAATAACAAGAAAATGTATATTTTACAACGGCTGAAGTAGTATGTAATTTCTGAAAAGGCTTTTTCCATGAACAACGTAAAATTTCATATTTCAAACCTATTGAAGAAGACAAATATCTGTTTGCTATCAGCAAAGACATTTTGGCATATGCTGACTTAAATATTTTACGTGCAGAAGATGGACATAAGGAAGAGGCTGATGATAGTTTCGACGATACTTTTCGATGATCCTGAATGTGTGGAATAAGATTTAGTAGTTAAAGAAATAAATGTCAACGAAACAATTAGATCTGATTACAATATTCAGAAGGAGTGTGTTTTTTAATCATACGTAGTTCTCTTCCTCCTCTATTTTTATTATTTTTGTTATCTGGGTAATGGTCTTCATTCTAGCAAGCACCTCTGCATTTTTTGATCTAGTTGTCCAGCTTATGCAAAAGATTCGTTTATATTGCCACATTTCAAACGCCTCTAGCTTCCCGAGATCTTCCTGTTTCAGAGTCCAAGTTTCGCATCCGTACAAGAGCAATGGCCACACATAGCTCTTTAGCGTTCTTAGTCTCACTCCGATAGATAGGCCCGGATTCCAGAGCACGCTGCGGATTTTCACAAAACCAGCCCTAGCTATTTCGCCTTTTCTTTTAATTTCCTTCGAATGGTCGAGCTGACTATTTAATTATCTGTCTACGTAAATGCAGCTTTGTACGTTTAGCAAGGTAGTGTCAGTAACTATAATGTTTATTTGTTATTGTTGTGTGGTTCGTGAAAACATCAAGGGCTTAGTTTTGGATGGATTAATCTCCAATTTCATTATGGTGCTGTATTCAGTTAGAATATTCGTCGGTGTCTGTAGCTGTTCTTTAGACTCTCCTACTCCTATCACCGCGGTGTCGTCTGAATATCTGAGGTTGTTGATCACTATGTCATTTAATTTTGCTTCTTCGGCCCGGTCTTCTCGCGATTGTTTGATTATGTATTCAGAATACACATTAAATAGTAATAAGGGGAGAGAGAAGCCACCTATGGCGTACTCCTTGGCGATGTTTACATAGGCGGTGTTGCCGTTTACTGTTCGGATGCATCCCTTGTGACTATATATACAACGTGTCCAAGATAAGGAGGACCAGTACAGGGATCTCCGAAACCATAAGAGATAGAATGTCGGTTAAATGGATAGAAAGTTGCGGTTTCTGGTGCTGTATAATATGCCGCTTTGAAAACCATAAAAATGCCGATTGGTTCCGAAGATATCCGTAAAAAACCGAGTTTAAGCAAAATTGTTTTTATTTTTTTGCTGAGCTTATTTCAAGAGTTTTTTTTAAAATAAATGACACTTCCTTATAGGCATTTTCTCCCCTCTACAAGATGGCGTTATTAAATTTAAAATCCGACGTTTCGTTCTCGTGTCAGCATCATCAAATTTATTTTTTTAAATACGACCCTGGTTGTTTGAAATCGAATTCTGGAAGTGCTTTTAATTCCGAATTCGATGGTATATCAAAAGTTGTGACTTAATGTTTTCGTGCCTATTGCTTTGTAATACATTATTACGATACAATTATTTCAATTAAAAAAATAGGGTCTACTGGATTTAATTTTTGCTTACGTGTTAAAATAAAATAAGATAAATAAATAATTATAATTTCTTAGTTATTACCAATTAGTAATTAGTTTTTATTTTCCATGCACTGTTCCATGGATCCTTTGTTAACATATTAAAAGAAAGTAGGCTTTGGAAAAAATTGTCGCCATAGAGATGCATAAGCTTTGACATTTACAGTTAAATTATTTTAGTGTTTTTTAATCTTTTTGCTTTTTGTATACAAAATGGCAATGCTTTCAAATGAAGAAAAATTTGAAATGCTAGCTTGTTTCATTTTAAGTTATCGAAACTGTTATGAAGCGGGGCGGATGTATTTAAATAAATACCCGGAGAGACAGCAGCCAAATAAAAGAACATTTAGTAAGCTAGCAACCAATTTGAAAGAATACGGTGCCTTTAAAAAACCTGTACCTTCCCGACAAAAACCAACTAATAAAGAGAAAGTAAACAACGTATTATTAGCTGTTACTGAAAACCCCGGTATATCAACACGGGAAATTAAAGAAAACCTAGGCGTGGCCAAATCCACAACACAATTCATTTTAAAGAAGCACAAGTGGCATCCATATAAATATAGGCTTTGTCAAGGACTTAGACCCGGTGGCGTATTGGCATTCTATACTATTATTCAGAGCACTAGTGCTCTCAATCGCAGTAGACTATGGCTTCGTATTACGCGCAATTACATGAGACAAAGTATACTACGATTCAGAGCATGGCTATATTTTTAGCTTTTTATAAATCCTAACTATTTAGAAAGATATTGAAAACAGGTAAAGGTTCTTACTATCTATATCGCAATTCAGGGACTTAGAGGTTTTTTTTGTAACAATAATATAATGTCAAAAAATGGTTGGACATTTTATACAGGGTGTCCGGTAAGTTCGGGGCAAATTCTCGGAAGCTTATAGGGGATGTCAAAATAAGTCTAGTGTTTCATATAACTTTTTTCCCTACAGCGCCTCCTAACGGAGATACAGGGTCGCAAAGGTATACTCGACAATTCACATTCTTGGTTTTAACTTTTAAACCACTCTGTATAATCCAATAAAATTTTGGGATTTTCTTAAGGGGAGTATTATCCTTAAATCGACATTACAATGTGCTCTTTAACGTTTTAAGGAAGTCAGAAACGGACTGGCTCTCACACAAAACGGGCGAAATTTTTGACAGCTGTCATTCAATTGCGACGAAAATATGTTTTTCAGATACTCCCAGGATTTTACTAAAAGAAAGGTACTCTTCATTTGTTTCGATTAAATCAACCGTTTTCGGGAATATTTAACTTTTATTAGTTTCTAATTTTCAGTATTCTTTAATAATTATGATGGAATTAGACAAACTCCAGGTTAGTAAGCAGGTTGTTTCACTGACACAACAAGGTTGACAAGTTTTGTCAAAAACGCTTATTAGTGGTACAAAAAATAATTTAATTATGGCAGAATACTCTCTCGCAGAATACACTGACATTCATTTGGTTTATGGAGAGGCTTTGTGAAATTCATTGGAGGCAAGGAGAATTTATTCTGAAAGATTTCCAGCTCGAGTTTTACCCAATCGAAAAACATTTGAAAGAATTGATCGTCGGTTAAGAGAAACAGGTAAAATAAAAAAATGCAAAAATTATTAAATTGATTATTGAAATGAATATCATTTATTTAGGGAGCCTTTTACCCCGACGTGGTGGAGAGGGTGCCCAAAGAAACGCAAGAATTCCCGAAGTGGAGGAACGTATTTTGGAACAAATTGAGGAGAATCCATCTAACAGTATTCGCAAGTTAGCAACACAAACTGGCGTAACAAAATGGGTGATACATGAAACCCTTAAAGAACAACTGCTTCATCCGTATCATAAAAATAAAAAGGTACATGCTATGTCGCCAGAAGATTACCCAGCAAGACTCGTCTATGCCAACTGGGAAAATAACAACTTTTCGGGCATAATTTTGTTTTCGGATGAAGAAGATTTTACCCGAGATGGAATAATCAATTCTCATAATTTACATATCTGGGCAGTAGAGAATCCCCGTGCGATTATTCAAACAAAACACCAGCAAAGGTTTATGGTCAATGTATGGGCTGGTATAATTGGAAACCATCTTATTGGTCCATTTTTTTTAGACGATAGACTAAATGGTGCTCGGTACTTGCAATTCTTGCACGAGCTACTGGAAGATGTACCTCTTCACATTAGAGCATCCATGTGGTTTATGCACGACGGTGCACCACCCCATTTCGACCGTTTAGTGCGCCAATATTTGACTGCTGTTTTTGGCCAACAATGGATTGGTCGTGGAGGAACTTTTCCATGGCCAGCTAGGTCCCCAGATCTCAGTCCATTGGACTTCATTTTCTGGGGTTATTTAAAGGAATTAGTTTATTCAACGCCAGTTAATACCAGAGAAGATTTGGTTCTAAGGATTAGGCAGTATTGTGGACAAATTCGGAACAATCCTGGTACGTTGTTTGCAGTACAACGAGAAAACATGCGTAAAATTAGAAAGTGTATTCAAGTTCAGGGAGGGCATATTGAACATCTGCTTAAGTAACATCTTACTCTCAACTGTTATACCAAACAGAACCTACTACTTCTTATGCAAAGCATTTTTTTTATTTTATCACTGCAAAAATTTGAAACTAATTTTCGCCTGTCTCTCAATTCTTTTAAATTTTTTTCGATCGAGTAAATCTCAAGCTGAATGTTTCAGAATAAATTCTCCTTTCCTCCAATAAATTACAGAAAATTTGTAAAGAACAAATGACTTCAAATAATTTTTAAAATTCGTACTTGATTAGAACTTATAGGCTTCTCAGTTAGTAGTTCTCAATTTTATTTTCCTTGTGTTAATTTAATATTATAATTTAGCTTTTTTCACTAATTAATGATATTTGAAATAAATAATTTATTTATCAGAGCATTGACCTTTTTTTACAATGATCGCTTATTGAACAAATTTTCTCGAAAACGGTTGATTTAATCGAAACAAATAAAGAGTACCTTTTTTTTAGTAAAATCTTGGGAGTATCTGAAAATCATATTTTCGTCGCAATTCAATGACACCTGTCAAAAATTTAGCCCGTTTTGTGTGAGAGCCAGTTCGTTTCTGACTTCCTTAAAACGTAAAAGAACACATTGTAATGTTGATTTAAGAATAATAATCCCCTTAAGAAAATCCCAAAATTTTATTGAATTATACAGAGTGGTTTAAAAGTTAAAACCAAGAATGTGAATTGTCGAGTATACCTTTGCGACCCTGTATCTCCGTTAGGAGGCGCTGTAGAGAAAAAAGTTATATGAAATACTAGACTTATTTTGATATTTCCTATAAGCTCCCGAGAGTTTGCCCCGAACTTACCGGACACCCTGTATTAATGTTATTTAATATGAACATGGAATAATAGGGTCAAATGAAAATGTAATAAATAAAACACTGTTGATATTGATTTTTGGCATTTGGTTGATTTTTTAAAATATTATTTGCCAAGCTATGTTTTCGTTTGAAACTTTTCTTCAGTTCTATATTAGAAGGTCTTCCTGATTGAACACGTTTCTTCCCAGATGGTAGGCCACTTCGGACTCGTCTTCTACTGATAGATGTAGGTTATCCTCCTATTAGTCCTATTTGCTTACTGTGCTCTTTTCTTAAATTGCAGAATATATTGGCCAACTGGGTTGAATTTTTAATTTTGCTTGATTTAGCATTTGCCTTAATAATACAGTTTGTAATTTATACGGGGTTATTTTGTGATGCCATTTCTATCAACCTATTAAAATTGACTTTTAAGTTTTCTACTGCGGAACTGTGTTTTTCGGTAGCTTTAGAGTGGTTTATTTCTGAAGCTGAAACGTGATCAGATAAAATATGTTCAGTTTCGTTAGTTCCTTGATTTTCGTTACAGAATTCAGTATCGAGATTTTTTCCGAATGATCCTGATCCATACGCTCAAAAAAGTAAGTTGAAACATCGGGTCCTAAAGTTAGCTTAGCTAATATTTTCTTGTCGGCTGCAGTAAGTAAAGGGACGTTGGAAAGAAACACTCCAAATTGTTGTTGAACAGCGCAAAGGTGTTTGCAAAATCTGCCTCATATCAAAAGGACAGTCGCAAACTTCTACAGTGGTGTCCACAGTATATAACAATTTCGTGTCATCAGCACTTGTTACATAGTAAGAATGCTCATTAATTATTTGAACGGACGACTATTTATAAATAATAACAAATGTCTTCTGTGATATGATTCAAAGACGTTGTATATAGAGTCAAGTAAGGCACATAGGTTGAATGCCTTGCATCTCTGCAGAACAATGTCCTTGAATATGCGGATAGATGCTTCGACATAGTTATTGGTATTATTTCCCCTTGTGGTTAGCGTTGCTCGATAACATAAACACCATTCTTCTCTACGCTGCCAAAGAGCATCCATATAATTTTCCAAATGTGGGCAGTTGATAACAATACTATTTTTCATCAAATTATTAAATAATTCTTCGGCCTCTTGTGAATGCCACTTAATGCCACGAAACAAAATCATCACCTGCTTTCGGTTTTCTTTCGGGATCTGATTGTTACTATTCCATACCCAATACAAAGAAGCAGTTTCGGCTTCACTTGATCTGACACTCAAAAGACAGAAGTTAGCGCATTCATTTCCGCCAAACTGTCATGAATATATCGGGAAAAATCAGTATTACCAAAACCTTCTTTTCTAGGTGTTTCTTTGAGTAGGTTGAAGGCAAGAGTGTAATTTGCTTCTGTTTGAGATGCATGTAGTATACAGGCCAAGGGTATAGCAGCAATTTTGGAAGCGCAAAACATGAATGTAATGCATGTGTTCGTTTGGTCACACGAACCACTGGAGTCGACAAACACAATTTGCTTAGCAAATTTCTCTTGGTGAGCTCGAAGCATTAGTGGCGTTAGTATAATCACAATAAGGGGATTTTTCTTTATTATTATTTTGTTTACTTATTTTTATGGTAAAACTCATCTTTTTCTTTCAAGAGCTTCAGGACTGATGATTGGTCTCTGCTTCCAAATTGGGTATTCCCATGATACAATAAACGGAAGGTATGATACCTAGCCGTCTCAAATTCGTTCGCTCCGCGCAGTGACGTCATTGCGTGATTGGCTTCTATTGAAATGCATACGTTTATAGGCACATAATCATTATGTTTTACCTATTTTCTCTATTTATCAAGAAAATTTGTATCCTGGGTGAAATTAAAAACTAATTATTACATATTAATACTATTTATTTAATAAATAAAAAACTAATATTCAACATAACTTTTATGATGAATGGATCAAAATAGTTGTATTAAAACCAGCATCTTTTGAAAAACGTAATAAACTTTTACTTTTCACCAAAAAACGTTTATTGAGTATTGGCCAATCGAGAGCAAAAAAAAAGGAAATCGATCATAATACTTTTTCTTAAATAATAATTTTAGTCATCTTTCTTTTTTTAGAAATTGTTAAATTTATCAAATCCTGATGGTAGCAAGACCATTAGAGATGGAGTAAAATTAATTTCACATTCCTATCTTAACTTTTCAAGAGCTATCTGACGGTACTAGTTGGCAGGTGGTACCATGGGGACCAAATCTGGTACCTCGGTAGGTACCATTGGCAGGTGGTACCATGGGTACCAAATCTGGTACCTCGGTAGGTACCTTTGGCAGGTGGTACCATGGGTACCAAATCTGGAACCTCGGTAGGTACCATCAGTTAGCACCATCAGATAGCTCTTGGAAAGTTAAGATAGGAATGCGAAATTAATTTTACTCCATCTTTAATGGTCTTCCTGCTACCAATGTGAAAAGAAGCCAAAGTACCGATTTTCAACTGGTTTATAGCTGTGAAACTACTAACTCTAGAGATATAACATCATACATCAAATTTAATATGCTTAGAATTTTAAGTAGAATCCAAAAATGTAATAAAATATAGGGTGTTTAATTTAAAAAAGTGTAACTTTCTTTGACCACCCTGTATATAACAGTATATAAAAAAGTAACGATTAAAAAATACAAAAAAGGAAAGATCGTTTTACTAGGAACAACTTTGTATTTAATTTTTTTTGCAACCATCGTAGTCTTCGAGATAAGGTAAAGGCCCTTCTTAAACGGGCCATCCTGTACATAATCATCTTCCTCAAAATGTTTTGAGCAAATACGTGCAGAAGTTTTACTAAATTTATCCTTACGAAAACACAGGTGAACCCATTAATTTACTACACATATTTTGTCTTTGGGAAAAGTGAAACACCTTATATTCCTATCAAAGTTTTTGCCTTGGTTATCCACCTTACATTCGTCCACAGCACACCTCATTACGTTTTTTAATTAAAAATACCAACAACCGTCTAAGGAACAGTAACGCCAACAAAATTTAAATATAAAACACACGAATCTCAAATGCAAAGCACATGTTCGTTCATGTTGTAAATGCCGGCCGGCGCGCGGCGCCAAACAACGCTCGCAATGACGTCACAGGCGAATCGTCGCCTGCGCGATATCATATCTTACGTTTATTGTATCATGGGGTATTCCTATATGAGTAAAAAGTAAATAAATTATTGTCAAAATTAAAAATTTTCATAAGTCATGGTTTAAACAGAAAGAGGTAATAAAAAAAGTTCATATGAACATCGGTCCGAAAATCGGTCGTTTTGGAAATACAGTTTGTTGAATTAAAATTTTTATTTATGTTCCAAGTAGATATATTAAAAAAGTGAATATCTCGTACCTAACAATTAATTAATTATGTTTCGATACATTGGCGTATCAAAGTACATACTTGCAAAATTTTAGAAATTTACTAAATATGAAAAATCTAGGGCAAATAAAAATTAATTATTACTTCTCACGGAGACGCATCGGCCCTCTTAAGTGCTTCACGACAATTTTAAGTTAATATATTTTGTGTACAATTTTAATTTTTCTTTAAAATTATTCAAAAGAAAAACTGAACAACAAAATCATTCAACACTTTTTTTATCAGGAATGACCTCCTTCGACACCTCCATCAGTTTGAACAATGGCTTAAGAGACACCCTGTACAGGTAGAGGTTTGAAGCGTATGTAGGTACATAATAATATTTTCTGAGTTCAACGCGAAAAAGTAAACAACGAAAGTCAATTTTTAGTTTTGAGAATGAGGATAGATAGGTCACCAGTGGGTATGTTGTATAATATGAAATATATTTATTTATGTGCATTATCACAAAATTTTGATGGATCGAATTGGTCACTATACTAACACGAATGCGAGTAGTATTAAAAATTACTCACCTTCACTTTTCGTACAAATGCTTAACTTGGCGTTCTGTAGGATTTAGTTGGGCATTAGCTAATACAAACGGCAATTTGGAACTCTCATAACGAGTCTCCAACATCATCTCGTGGTAGTTTCTTGCTGTCGCGTTTGTCATACCTTCACTGAAGTAGCGTAAGAATATTTCACGTACATCTGGTGACATCCCCAAATAACTAAAGGCTTCAGCAACCAATACTCGATGAGAATGATGGAATGTCATCTAAACATGAAGTACATCAGAGAAAATATATAAATCAATTCAATGCAAGACCTAATGATTTTCAATTGACAACATGCAATCTAATGTAAAACAAAAACATAAATTGATATAAAAAATATTTGTAAGATAAAAGCTTTTATTTAAATGTTCTAAGAAGTACAAAATATGCTTGGGAGTAAATCAAACTCATCATTAGTGTTACCTTATACTATTTTATATGACATAAAAGCTTGTCGCGGCAATATATGAGATAAGTAATTCTAAAGTAATATTCATAGCAAAATCTCGCGACAAGCTTTTATGTCATATAAAATAGTGTAAGGTAACACTAATGATGAGTTTGATTTTTTCCAATGCTTGTTTTCTACTTTTTAGAGCATTTAAAAAAAAGCTTTTTTTATATTTTTTATATTAATTTATTTTTACTTTTTAGTTATCGCTGGACAGGTTTCTCAGTCTGTTAATCTCATTCAACGCATCAAAATACACAAAACTACCCCTTTCACCCCCTTCTTTTTGCTTTTCCTTAGTATCTAACACTGAAAACCGTATGTCTCTAGATAAAACCGTTCTCGAGATACAAAAACTACCCTTTTCACCCCCTCCTAGGGATTGAATCAGGTCATCCCTACTAAAAAAATACATTGTCATCGGAACTGAATCAACATGCCAAATTTCAATTTCCTACGATAAAGGGAAGTGGTTCTAATTCAGCTTACAAGATTCCACCCGAACAAACATACATACACATATTGCAAGTTAAATAAAAGCTTTTAATAATTGTCACATTGTTAAATTTCAGGAGTTTTGAATTGGAGATTTCTGCACAACAGCAAATGGTCACAGATAAATACATTTTGAAAGAGTCTTGATAAAGAAAAAAACCGTAAAGTAAATAATATCCTATAAGCCGAACAATAAATTATTGCCGTTCATGAAGAGACTTAGCGTAATACAACCGCTATATCCATTTTTCAAATAAATGTCGTTTTTGATTGTATTTATGTTAACTATTTTCAACAACGACAAAGTCGAGTGCAGCATTGCGCTTCTTATCTCTTATTCGAGTATCTTCCCGTTTTCGAGTTTTTGACTTTATTAAAAGCGTTATGTTGGAGGATAAAGATTTTTCTGTATGCGTATCTTTCGGCCGATGGATATGCGTATAACGCACAATCCAGTTAGTGCTCGTCTTATCACTAAAATGAGCTAACCACCTGTCACACCAAGCACTGTTATCCTCTTCATCATTCTTTTTTAATCTAATTTTGGCTTTAAAACCATCATCTATTAGCACTAGATATTCTATTATTAAGAACTTTGCTCACTGCACATTTCCACTAAAGTCTCTATATAATTCGCCATATTATTATTACTATTATTTAGGCGTTTACACTTATATAAATTAATATCACTCTATAGTCTTCATCCACCGTCTTTACCCGAGAAAAGTAAAAACATAACCACTTTTTTAAGCTCGTAACCAAGCCCCAATAGTGTTGGGACACGCATCGCATGATCTAAGCATATTCCTGATTACTGAAAGTAGTTATTCCTCAAATTCAAAATTTAAAAGTTAAAAATTGTCTTCTTCTTAAGTGCCATGACAAGTTTTACTACGCATTTTTTTTTATCATTATCAACTGTTAAATGTAGAATTTGAAACTTAGATGAATATTAGAGAAGAATTTGCTAGATGATTTATTTATTATTTATTTTAAAAAACTCGTACTTTAATTATTGTTATATACAAGCGACTGAGAGACATACAAAATGATTTATACAGTTATGCTCTGAATCGTAGTATACTTTGTCTCATGTAATTGCGCGTAATACGAAGCCATAGTATACTGCTGTTCAAAGCACTAGTGCTCTGAATAATAGTATAGAATGCCAATACGCGACCCGGTGATGCAGAAAGACGTCGAACATTTTGCGAGTGGTACACGAGAAAATGTCACGACAATAGAGATTGTCCTTACCAGATTATTTGGTCTGATGAGAGCATGGTAACTAAAAATGGTATTTTTGGCCCATTACTGGGCCACAGAAAATCCTCGTGTAGTAAAAGAAGGACGAGACCAGGTGCGTTTTGGATTCAATATGTGGGCTGGCATTGTGGGAAGAAGATTAGGTCCTTTTATTTACCACCATAATTTAAACTCTGACCGTTATCTCAATTTACTCCAAAATGATTTAGAGGATGCATAAGATAATTTGCCTCTTGCAGAAATTCGAAACCATTGGTTTCAACAGGATGGTGCTGGTGCACCTGCCCATAATGCCTGAGCAGTTAGTGAATATCTTTCAACTAGATTTCCAAGAGAACTTATCAGCACATAGTCCAGAACACTATGGCCAGCACGTTCATCCGACATTACTCCCTTAGATTTCTTACTTTGGGGGTATGTCGAAAATTATGTTTTTAAAAACAACTTCGACACTGAAGAAGAACTAAGAAGATTGGTGCTCGAGGCTTTTAAGAGTAGTACCCCAATAATGTGTTAGAAGCAACAGTAATGAGATGCAATTTAAGTTTAGAAAATAAAGGACATCTTTTTGAACATCTCTTACCAACGTAGCTTCCACTTTATATTATAGGTATTATCCGTGCTCTATTTATTTAATTGATTTGCTTTTTATTGTTATTACGTATTGTTTACTGATGTTGTTTATTATTGTTGTTTTTTTATTGGTGTTGACTCATAAGAAAAAAAAAAATAAAATGGGCCGTAGTTTGTTTTTTAAATAAACTGAAATAGCTTCGCGTAATAATGTATTACAAAGCAATAGGCACGAAAACATTTAATAATGCTTAATAAAGGTCTAAAGCATAATTAAATCACAACTTGTGATACACCGTTGAATTAGGAATTAAAAAGCACTTCCAGAATTCGATTTCAAACAAACAGGGCCTTGTTTAAAAAAATAAAGTTGATGATGGTGACTCGAGAACGAAACGTCGGATTTTAAATTTAATAACGCCATCTTTTAGAAGGGATAAAAGGCCTATACGGAAGTGTCATTTATTTTAAAAAATCTCTTGAAATAAACACAGCAAAAAATAAAAACCATTTCAGTAAAATTCGGATTTTTACGGATATCTTTGGAACCAATCATAATTTTTTAGTTTTCAGAGCGTCATATTATACAGCACCAGAAGCCGCAACTTTCTTTCTACTTAACCGACTTTCTATCTCTTCTGGTCAATGTCAGGAATATATCAATTCCTGGTTGGTGACAGGTCTTGAATCGCATCAAGCTCAATGCTCCATCTCCACAATGAAAACACAACGACAAGAGTGAGACTCATGAAAACTTTCTCGTGGGTGAAAGCCCACACACGTTTCTCTCGGAGTAGTTGTTTCTGCTGATCCAATCTTATCACATATAGCCCAACACTGGGCTTGTCCAAACAATGCAGCATTTTCGGTTCGAGTGACGACTGGTGAAGGTCTTCTTTCCGGTAGATTCATCAGGGTATCAATACCATTCACAGATAGTCAGGTTCTCGTGGGTGAAAGCCCACACACGTTCCTCTGATGAGTCCCGAAAGGACGAAACTATCGGTGGAAGGTTTTCATGAGTCTCACTCTTGTCGTTTTGTTTTCAGTGTGGACATGGAGCATTGAGCTTGATGCAATTCAAGACATATCTCCAACCAGGAATTGATATATTCCTGACATTGCTCTGAGTGTAGTGTAAATCATTACATTGCATGTTTA